>JAJJMC010016059.1:1354428-1374961 GCA_023531435.1 Papaver californicum
GATGGTTTGCAGGCCATAAACCCGTTTTTCAACAAACATAGTTAGGACTGTGCCAAACAAAATGCATGCTTTTAGCTTAGAAGAACCAAAAGAAGGAAAACAATAGGGAAGCATTTACTCATGTTAATTAATATCAGTGAGAGAATGGCACAAAATATTGAAAGATTAGAGCAATTCACACATAAAAGTATGCAACTTTATGTCCATGAAATGCAGTTAATGTAAAATGATACTTTCTACACCAATTAACCAATCAAAGGAAAAAAAAAACAAATTGCACTTTCGAAACAAACACATACATCACTCATCGAAAGTCCATGAGTTCGACCTTCCAAGGACAAATGACAAACAATAAAGACGTAGGACTATGTGCATCAAACTTGGATTTCTAACCAACAACCTATTTGGCGGTACCTCATTTTTCACATTTTTCACTGTGAAACACCCTTCAAATTCTGGTTTGGGAGTGTACTCCAAATCTTCTGTATCCTCCCCACACACTGAAAATCCAATTGAAATATTAATCAGTGATGACTGAACTCACATAATGAAACTTCATAACACAATCATTCATGTATGAGTATTAACTTCATTAATCAATCTCCATCCAGAATTCAAAGCTACTTTAAGAATGCTCAAAATAAAATCCAACTCCAACTTATCCACTTGTTGCCACAGCCAAAAACTGACAATAATATGTGGAACACAATAGATATTGTTGTTAGAATCACTACAAGAAAAACAGGTTTAAGCGACAGGTCGTTTTAAGCTGCTTAAAGCCCCTTTTAAGTCGCATAACCGTTATAGCGACTTAAAATGGCACTCGCTCCCTTTGTTGTAAAAAGCCTGCTTTGTAAAGGTCTAGAGCGGTCAGACAGTCGCTCTAGTAATCAACCAACTTACCTAAAGCGAGTACCCTTCTTATTGCTTCAGAGCTAGTCCAACCACCAGGGAGCAAGTAAAATTGTTACCGCTTAATATCTAGACCAACCAATATAGCAAGTAACATACCAATCGATTCAGATAGACCAACCATCCTAAAGCAAGTAAAATACCTAGTTGATAGATACATGGAACAACTCGTCCTGAAATTACTTAGTTAAGGTTTTAGGCGACCAAGTAATTTTGCTCGCTAAAGCGATTTCTTATTTTGATTGGTCTGAAGTTGGTTGCTTCAGTTTTTAAGCTACCGAATTTTTTACTCTCTAAAAGCGATTTGTGACTTAGGAGCTATTAAATTACCTAGTTGAAAGATACATGGAACAACTTAGCCTGAAGTTGCAAGGTTAAGGTTTTAAGCGACCAAATGATTTTGCTCGCTAAAAGTAATTTTTGATTTTGATTGGTCGGAAGTTGGTTGCTTAATCTTTTAAGCTACCAATTTTTTTACTCAAGTTGGTTGCTTAGATTTTTAAGCTACCAAATTATTTTGGAATTCTGATTTTGATTGGCCTGAAGTTGGTTGCTTAAGTTTTTAAGCTACCGAATTTTTTACTCAAGTTGGTTGCTTAGAAATTAGTTTCTTAAAAATAATTGTATTGATTCATTTCATATCCATGAGTAAGGTTATAAAATTATGAATAATAAAGTGACTCAAGTTACTTTATCTTTTAAAGATCGAATATATAATAAATCGATTCACGATTATTCTCATATATATATTTGGAAATAAAAAATTATAAAAGTATATAAGAAATTGGAGTAGCGCAGTGGTCTTTGAAAAACCAAATGAGAGATTCGATGAAGAGCCTCCACCTTCTCTTTATAAGACCTAGTATGGTTTTTTCCGAAGTTTCGATAAGCTTCGAAAGGAGAATGGTGAAGAAATAGGTGATGATGAATACAGTGAGGATGATTTCTATAGAAATATTTTTCCAAAGGTAAGGAGGTTCCGAGTGCGCAATAGTGTTAAGACTGAGATCTTAGAGGAACAACTCCATCCCTAGCCTATTGGATAGGTAAAAATCACGAGTACTTTGCATGTGATTATCTCAGAGTTGCATACGAAGGACAGGGTTAGGGTTTGAGGGAAGAAAAGGAGGGTCGGAAAAGCTGAATTAGGTTTCCTTTTTATTCTTTTGGGTATAATTTAAGGTTCTATCTCATTGTCTTTAATATCTTTTTAGGCTTGCTGTTATGTTATGTTTTTTATTAACGTGTTTAAAAGGATAATCTTGAAATGGTCGGGTTTGTACGGATAATCTTTAATATCTTTTTAGCATGTTATATGCTCATTTTATTCAATTTTTTGTTCTTTATGTGTTTGATAATCGTTGACTCGTATAAATTTCATGGCTTATAGCCTCTTTATCCTATATTAACTATGTTTTCTAATATTATTATAATTATAATTATATGATTAAAGTTGGGTATAAATTGACTTTAGGGTAATTGAATAAAGATCTGGTGGAAAAGAATTTGGTTATATGTATTTTGCTAAAAATCATTGAATAAAGCTCGAATTCCTTGATAAATACCATATTGAACATTTTAGATATGTATATTTTGCAAATACAAATTTTAAAATGAAGGGAATGAGAATATTGAATTGAAATGGATGAACTCTTTGATAACCATATGGTGTAGTGTATTCTAAGGTTTCTTTAGCAAATTCATGAACGAAATTGCCATTTCCCATTTATGATAGTGTAGATTGAACATTACCCTAATCTAGTAATAGTTTTAGATTTTTTTCCTTCGTAGTTTAATTTGGTCAGAAGAATAATCTCCCATACTTCATGTCACAAGAACACGTCTAAAAAGTGTAGAAAAAATGTGTAATAATTTTTGCGACCAATACATAAGTATGATAAAGTGTATTTGATTAAAAATATCTAAAATTTGATTTAATGGGATGCAATTGGATACTAAAAATCTATGGAGATCATTTTTGCTATTTGATGCATATTTTTTTATAAGGAATTCTCACCAATTACTAATGTAGCTGTTTTTTTAGAATTTAATCATTTTATAATAAATTAATAATTTATTTTTGGGAATAAAAGGGTTAATAGTTTAATTTTGGAAACAAAAGGTTTAGATGGAGGTGGTTGTCATCATATCGTTGTAATTATGGTGTTGAATAACATACGAAAGAAAAAAAGAATATAGGCGTAGTCAGCACTTCGCTGAAATTGGTGTTTTGTGAGAAATTAGTTTATGTGAAATTGGAAGAATTTGGCTGATGCCATCTCTATCTTCTTTGGCATGCATGCAAAAAATACTCTACCCATTTATGATAGTGTAGAAGGATCAGAACCCTAAATTATGGGTAATAATGAGAGTATGAAAAGTAAGTGAAAGCATTTAAAATATTGATAAGACTATACCCGAGAAATATGGGGGGAGATACCGCTTTATGAAACATCCACCGGAACTTTAAGGGAAATTCGGGGGAAAATACTGTTTGGAACGTGTGTTAAAATAGTTCCTCACATGAAGATCACGGTCTCATTGTATGATTTTGGAGGAGTATCGAAGATGTGCGATGACGATATCCATGTCACTCATACAATCACTTATCATCAATAAAATTACTACATTTTCTTTTATCAAGTAATAAGGTTATTATAACCATTAATGTATTCTTATTCAGCTCCACTCAGTTTGTCAAACGCTTGTTAATCTCTATATTATAACATATTATCTAATATTTACTCATTAATGCTTATTAATAAAAAAATTCTCGTATCGATTCAACATGATTCGGCCATGAGATATTTTTTTTGGCTACAATGTTTTAAATGTTACAAATGCCAGAAGAATTGATGACATCCAAATATCCAATTTAGACTCGAAGTAATCAAAATAACAGTGCAAAAAAATAAATTAATAAATGGTTTTAATCATTGAAATCATTATTCATATGATCACCATAACTTTTATCAAAGTCATACCAAGATGAAAAACCCTTGGGAGGAGGATCATTATAAACAACTTCATTGGAAAGAGCAGGGAAGTCCTCCCATTCTTCATTGGAAAACTCTTCTAATACATCACCAATGCTTTCCACAAAGTCACCCCAATAAGCAAAACCATTGGGAGGATGAGGATTCTTGCTTACTGGCCCATTGGCAGGAACTGAAGAATTCTCATTAAAACTCATTTTCTCATCAACTTTTTTTTTAATCCCTTTCTCACTTTCTTCTAGCTTTCTTATGGTGCGCTTTTGATGACGCATCTAGCCACTAAATGAACTATGTCTTATACCATATATATGTATTTCTTATACGTGTACAAGAAGGAACGTTTTGTTATTCGTATTTTTGATTAAAGGGGCAACAAAGATAATTAGCTATGGAATGAATATATAGTCGTATCTAATTTCATTTTTCATATGCATATCTAGTATCCAAATCTAAGTATATTGTGGGATATGCTTACCATGAATATAACAAACAAAATCTAGGATAAATATGGAGAGTGTGTAAAGCAGTCAAAGCAGAAACTTTTGTAGTAGGATAAGAATGGTCGTAATTCAGTTCTAATTAGATGCATATAATTTTGCTTCAACCATAAAAAAATCTCTCTAGAAAACTAAACAAGTTGTTAAATTTGATCATCTTCCAAGCAAAACCATCCTTTCAGTTCTGCGTCAAGTTGCAACATCTTTTTAGCAATTTGAGCATGTTAGTCTTTCTGCTCAATATATTAATCAATTGATCATATTTAGTATTTAGTTGTTTTTGATTTTAAGGATTTTTACTCATATGATTTTTATTATTGAATATAATTTATTGTCATTTGGGGATTTTTTTGATTGATGATGTTATCATGAGTTTTGTCTGATGCCTAGGTGTGGTATGCATGTAGTGATATTGTATAGTCAGTAAAAGAGGATTTTTTTTTTGTATTGTAATGTCACACTTTTTTGTTTCACATAAAACAGAACAGATGCAAGATGCCATACTCTGGATGGTTGTTTCTTTATGTAATATTAGTGTTTAATTATCTGACGTGATCTAACTTTAACAGTATTCGCATACCTTTCTTTGTGGACAGCACAGTGGTGCAAATATACCTTTCTAGTTTTAATATATTTGAAATAAGGAATTAGTTTTAATCTAGATAGATTTAGAGACATTTATAACTAAAAATGGAAAGGGGGGGATACATGGGATGCTATGAATGATACCAATAACAAGGGTAAAAGAATTTGTATTAATATGGAGGACCGAGAGGTTACCTCTAAGATGACCCATCTTCAAACAACGAAAGACATTGTTAGTGAACTTAATGAGACAGTTGCAGAACAAGCAAGGATGAGAGCAGAGAAAGAAAAGAAGGCTCTAGAAGAAATGGCAAAGCAGAGAAGACTTCTACATTTGGCCCAAGACATGTAAATCAGAAAGTGGCTCAAGGGAAGCAAGAACCTCTGGCTACCACCAACTTTTGAATCAAGACATGCAGATGAATTTCAGAGTTTCAAAAATGAACAAGTTTTTAACAAGTGAGCTTATTGGGATAAGCTTTCAATGAAAAAGTGTCTGGATACTGTTTACAAATCCGAGTCGAAGCAAGAAGAATACCAAATTATGGTTGAAACATCTGATGAAGAAAATGAAGAATGAGAGTGAGGAGTCTTGGTCTGACTGAGAGTTAGATTGTGAAAATGTGGATCCCTAATTCAACCTTTTTGGATAATTTTTTGGTATTGTCTTTTGAAAACTTTATTGGGATACTGGTGGTTAGCATGTGAACTTTTTGGTATAGTGAAGGGTTAAAGTTGCTTCATATTTGCATTTTCTTGGTTGTGTAGATAGTTAATCCCTTATTTTTGGTATAAATCATACATATGATTATTGAATAACTGATTGTGGTATGTGATTACTCTTTGTATACATATGACTCTTGCAACGGATAATTAAAGAATTTTATTAGGACCCAAAACAAGTGGTAATGACAAGTTTTTTACGTGACCTGCAGGTAGCTGAGAATTTACAATGGATCCTAAAGTAATGGATAAATCTTGGATGGATACCGATAGAACAAAGAGCCTTATCTTGAGGGAGTAGAGATATTTATAAAGTATGTTGTCCACCGATGGGAGATTGAGAAACGGATGGAATCATGTGACGCTGATGAACTGATCGTTTCAGAAAAGTGGTAAAATAGTTCATTCGTTGAGACTTGTGAAAAATTCGTTTTAAACCTAATGTTTATTTAAACTAGAAAATAAATAAAAGATTTTAACAGTATTTGAAGAAACTGGAACTCAGGATTCCTCCAAAATCACTTCTGAATATTTTCTACGATGATTCATTAACAATTATAGCTCTTTTATCGACTCTGTTTCTTTGCCAAAAGTAGATTTCTAAAACATTAATTGTAAATCACAAGCATGGCGCATCAAAATCTCTTAAGTCCCAGCATACACCATCAAACAAAATCACAACTAATTAAGAAAAATCATAAATCAATTAAAAATCAATGAAAATGTCATTAAGAATCAAAAATAGTTATCATTCATTCATGAAATATGGCTTCCTCCATTGTCCCAATGGTTGGGTTTAGCTCATCATGATGTACACATTCTCAAAACTATTATTCATGGCTCAAAAGTGTGTAAAAGAAGAAAATAATAAAATAGATGGTTCGTAACGGTGTAATTGTGTTGCAAACCACTATTCTAACTATTACAGAAG
Source organism: Papaver californicum (assembly GCA_023531435.1). Classification (NCBI taxonomy): domain Eukaryota; kingdom Viridiplantae; phylum Streptophyta; class Magnoliopsida; order Ranunculales; family Papaveraceae; genus Papaver; species Papaver californicum. Next base: position 1,361,073 of record JAJJMC010016059.1, read on the forward strand.
AAAAGTATTCTTTGTTGAAGATAAATGTTGCAGATTAGTTGAAGAAACCGTTGCAACTGAAGATAAACATTGCAAAGCTGAAGATAAACGTTGCAAAACGGTTGAAGAAATTGTTGCCTTTTCTCTGTTCTTCACGTCTTCTTCAGCAGCAGCAACACAAAACTTTCCTGGAGTGATTTTTTTTTCTTCAATTTAGATTCCTGAGCTTGCCCAACCTCTCTCAATCTTTTCTGGACTTGATACAACCTTTTTCTACACCACAGGAGCAAGGAATCTCCAAGAGAATTCCTTCCTCTTGTTTTCGGCCCAAACTCTCCACCCCTTGATTTCTTAGATTTTTTTGATATTTATAGGTCTCAGAAAACCTAATGGAATTTTCTTAACTGATAGGGACTCGAAAATCTATCCAAAACAAACTAAAACTCTTGAATCAGAGAAGAATTCTCTTTTACGGCTATAACTCAACTTTCACCCATTTCTTCCGGCGTTAAAAACTCTTTATGACGTGTTGTGATCTTCTTTTTATTGTTTCTTCAATTTGGTAACTCAAAACCACCTCCAAATCCCTTAGAAATCGTTCCCAAACACAACAGAATACTCTCACGCGTGAAGTAATAATTCCCTCATTTTTCTGAAATTTGAATAGAAAATGAGGGTGCCCTTATCAACCTGGTGGGTGCCTTTAGTAAGCTTTTGGGTGCCTTTAGTAATTCCCTTGGTGCACTTATCACTTTTCAAGCCAATTTTTCCACAAATATTTATTTCTCAAAAATACCTACAACCACATAAAATCACACAATAAGTATAAAATCGAGCACTAATAATACAGAGAATTATGAACAAATTAGACACAAAAATGTGTCTATCACCCCCAAGCTTATTATTTTCTAGTCCTCGAACAACTCTAATCTACAAAAAAATAAAAAAATCCTAACTCACTTTCGCAGGAATCGCGACTATATTTAGCATATGTAATAAGCCTTTAAACCCTTAGGTGTCCCTAGTAGACGAGTTTTGTCTCGTGAGGGTTTACAAGAGGTATACCCAAAAAACCTTTACTCCAAACCCTAGCTACTTGCTAACGATTGAGGGTAAACACTAAACAATTTATTTAGTTGGCATACTAAATTCTTCGGCTATGGGAATCATTATCCTATATGAGTCCAATTGTTGTACACGAGTTTTTACTCAACATACTAAAATTCATACAAGAATTCAAAACTCTACTTAGATAGTTGTACAATGGACCACGATACTCAGAATCTATCAAAGTTCAATCACATGGAAAGATTTAGAAGATGGATATGGAGATGATGAAGTTTGCACATGTTGACTAAGGTGAACCGTGTTTCCCATATCTGTTTGAAGGTCAGTGCCAGGATGAATCCTAATGGATTGAGATACGCTCCCACTGGTCTTACTCCTTATACTAAAATCGACTCACCTGGTATATACAAGGGTCCCAGTGATCGATTTATTAAAAATAAAATAATTATATTTATTTTATTAAATATACTGACAACATGATTGGATCAAATGAATCCAAGTGCATGCTCCTTATCAACATCTTACATGATAGTTCTCATGGGTGTTCCACGCTTTCTTAGGCGAAGGAAATAGGGAGAACACACACATATTGCTATCAAAGTGTCAATACTCAATCATTATTTTTTGTAAGAATCAAAGTCTAAATAAACTCAAACACTCTACTCCATCCTGATGGCGATAACAATTCGATATTGGTGCCCCACCAAATCATTTAGAGAAATACAAAATTACAAAAATAAAAATAGACTGTGATATGGTCGAGATAGACTCCGAGATATGGTGAAAACTATCATGTTATTTATAACACCTGAACTCTGTCTTTTTATGAATACACCATTTAACTGGGCACACCAAATCCTATAGAAAAAGAGCTAAGTTTCCATCTACCTAGAATGGTTAGTGTCTTCCTGAATTGTTCACAAATTTTTAGACTTTGGAGTTTCATATTTCAAATTAAAAGTTTCTCCCTTACCCCAAAATTTAAATCTAACATTGTCCTCAATGTCCTAAAAATGAATGATTAAATACATGAACAAGGAGAAACCGTTACTAATCGAAAGAAAGGAGTTAAGGAAGATATTACCGTGTCGCATGAGCATGAGTTACCTCCCAAGAAGTGCTAAGTTTAAAGTCTTCAACCATATTAAGAAACAATTAGTCACCTCATCGAATCATATAAAGCCGAAACAACTGTGGGTCATCTGAATCAAATAATGCTATCACAAATAAAAGGAAACTGCAACAGGCCAAGAAAATGAACAAATCGAGTACACCCTTATCTAGTTTTCTATTTAAGACAACTACATCTAATTGTGGTTCAGGTTCAGGCTCTATAAAAGGATCTAAATAAAATATTTTCATGGGATGGATTTCCTCGTAGGCGGGATCAACAGGATCAGGTTGTAAAGTCTGGAAAAACTAAACTAATAAATTAGAAGAACATAATAATAACCTGAATAAATGTGGATCCTCAAAGTCAATCAGATTTCACCCACACAATTGACTACTATGAAAATGGTGGTCATTCTTAAGAAAATGTGTCAATTCTAATTTCCTAAAGTAATTAGGCTTAGTCTTAAAACTTAATAACTGACACATTTGAAATTCATACGTTGCCACATATGGATGAAAATATTTTGGTGGGACAACAAAGTCAATCTTGGTATTATTTCCTAGGTAAACCACATCGACCAGAGGATGGTTTCTTACGACTGAACTTCTTTCTGGACATCAACACGCTCAGGAAATATAGTTTGAAGATGATCTTGTAAAATGGTAAAGGTGCATATGTCAAGTCCCAAGTTAGGAACCTTTCTAAGAGTCAAAGATAAATCACATGGAGAATGATAGCACCCCCAAACTTAGAGTTTTCAGTGTCTTTAGATAGACTAGTCACAATTTTCCTAATTTCTAGATCGTCAGATTCTTGAAAACGGTCAATTGCTTCTTCTAGGTTATAACTAGGTGGTGCATCCTCACTCATATTTAAAATCTCTACGGGTCTATCTTTGTTATCAAAGACTATTGTTTCTAAATCATTGGACTCTAAAACAGTATTTTCAGGATAAAACCGTTCCTCTAAACCATTATCGGCTTCAAACCAAGAAAATTCTACATCGTCTAACACAGTGATATATCTAGTCAAATCCTCTTCCTTTTGAATAGGTGAATAATCGTTAAAATTATTTCGATTTGATACAGAAATAACACTATCATCATGAAGCACACTTGGAGTGACAATTTCCTGATCATTTTGCCTGTATATTTCAAGTTCTTCATTAATACTATCCTCATCATCATAATAATATGAAGATGTTAGAACCTCGTCTAAATAAGTAGAGTTACCAATTCTATCCTCCTCTTGAATATGTGAATATTTATCAAGGGTAGCACTATGTTGGCAATTAAGATTATTTTGAGCAATATTATTCTTTGCAAGACTTTCACTCACACTTAATCCAAACCTTTTTGTATTCTCAGTCAACTTCTTGAGGGATTATTCTAGAAAAAAAATGGATCATAAGGAGTACTAGATCGCAACGGCTCGTGTGATTCTTCTAGAGAAGGATTTGGGTCATCATAGAGAGTACTAGATTGCATCTGCTTTAGGGCATTCCTCCAAGGCAAAGAACTCAAATTTTGCTCATTTTTATGTTCATATGACGAGTGTGTATATGAATAGTAATTGGGATCACCCTGATATGATCAATGACCTTCAAAAGGTTGGTAGTGGTCCTAACTACTATCCACACCATGTTGATAGTACGGATAATGTCTATTTTGAAATTCAGTCGGATATTCACTATATTGGTCCTTATAATACCAGTTCGACATTTTCTAACAAAAACTTCCTAAAAATATATTTACAAAAAATCTAAGAAAATAAATCCTAACAGGAAGGGGGTTCTAAACATACACAAACAAGGCCGACTCAACCAAATCAAACCTACTAAATCTAGCAAACAAACAGCATGATGGCTCCACTTAGATTTTTTCTGAACCAACTTTTGTTCTTTCAAAAGGAAACTAGTTACAGTTTTAGAAAATCTCTTAGAACGATCCGAGTTAGATTAAGTCGAATAGAAACAGGATAAGCTCTAAGGAGCTTTGATAACCCTGCCTCTTTGGCAACGTTTCCTTGGGTTACAAGGCAGCTCGAATCTACTTAAAATAATCTTCTTGAACTTTGAGTTAGGCTAACAGAGTAACCAATACAGTCCATTTGAATGATTTTCCAATAAGCTTGTTACCCTATCGATCTCTTTCTAGTCAAATTTAAGGCTTAGGTTCGCATTTGGTAACGTGTTCCTAAAGCGGGAAGAAGGAAACAGTGATGAAATCCGAGTCCTTATCTTGTATGGCCAGTTCTTCCCCTTTACTAGAAAATAAATCCGTATTCAGTTCCTCCACATACTTGCAGGGGATTCCTGGGTTGATCGAGTCTTACCTCCCGTACCAGACGGGGGATGAACCGTTGGAGTCGACTCAGGCCACCGACTCATATGTCAGTGTACGAACCCGAGGGGCAGAGACAATATCTTAATTGTCGTCGTTCCTTGTGCAGTTTATAATTAATTACCCTTCCGTAGGGTTTAAAAATAATAAAGTACAAAAGTCTCAAAAAAATAAAGTCCAAAGAAAAAGTCCAAAAATAAAAGAAAAATTACAAAAATAATAAAATATTTCCTAATTCAATTTTTTAAAAATAAATAAAACCCTACAAATTAAATAAAATTAAAATCAACTAAAAAATAAAATAAATTTTTCTTCTTTTTCGTTCTTTTCGATTTATCTTTGACTCCAAGTTTTTAATCAATCAATATAATCTTGGCTCTAGTTTCTTTTTGATCCAAAACCTGAAATACAAAGAAAAATACCCAAACACGTAAATTAGAACATATGAAGATAAAAATAAAAATATAATTAAACTAACAAACCTAAAAAAAAATAAAAAAAAAATCTAAAAACAAGTCCCCGGAAGCGGCGCCAAAAACTTGATCGTTTCAGAAAAGTGGTAAAATAGTTTGTTCGCTGAGACTTGTGAAGATTAGTTTTAGACTTAATTTTTATTTAAACTAGAAAATAAATAAAAGATTTTAACATTATTTGGAGAAAATGGAACTCAGGATTCCACCAAAATCACTTCTGAATGATTTCTACGATGATTCATTAACAATTATAGCTCTTTTATCGACTTTGTTTCTTTGCCAAAAGTAGATTTCTAAAACATTAATTATAAATCACAAGCATGGCGCATCAAAAGCTCTTAAGTCCCAGCATACACCATCAAACAAAATCACTCTAATTAAGAAAAATCATAAATCAATTAAAAATCAATGAAAAAGTCATTAAGAATCAAAAATAGTTATCAATTCATTCATGAAATATGGCTTCCTCAGTTGTCCCAATGGTTGGGTTTAGCTCATCATGATGTACACACTCTCAAAAAAATTATCCATGGCTCAAAAGTGTGTAAAAGAAGAAAAATAATAAAACAGATGGTTCGTAACGGTGTAATGGTGTTGCAAACAACTATTCTCACTGTTACAGAAGAAAAGTGTTCTTAGCTGAAGGTAAATATTGCAGATGCTAAGATATCTGTTGCAAATGGGTTGAAGGAACCGTTGCAGCTGAAGATAAACGTTGCAAAGCTGAAGATAAACGTTGCAGATTGGTTGAAGAAACCGTTGCAGCTGAAGATAAATGTTGCAAACCTAAAGATAAACATTGCAGAACAGTTGAAGAAACCGTTGTCTTTTCTCTGTTCTTCACGTCTTCTTCAGCAGCAGAAGCACATAACTTTCCTAGAGTGATTTTTTTTCTTCTGTTTGGATTCTTGAGCTTGACCTAACCTCTCTCAATCTTTTCTGTACTTGATACAACCTTTTTGTACACCACAGGAGCAAAGAATCTCCAAGAGAATTCCTTCCTCCAAACTCTCCACCCCCCTGATTTCTTAGATTTGTTTTGATATTTATAGGTCTCAGAAAACCTAATGGACTTTCCTTAACTGATAAGGACTCGAACATCTATCCAAAACAAACTAAAACTCTTGTTAATCCGAATCAGAGAAGAATTCTCTTTTCCGGCTACAACTCAACTTTCACCCCTTTTTTCCGACGTGAAAAACTCTCTATGACGTGTTGTGATCTTCTTTTTATTGTTTCTTCAATTTGGTAACTCAAAACCCCCTCTAAATTCCTCAAAACTCGCTCCCAAATACAAAAGAATACTTGCATGTGTGAAGTAATAATTCCCGCTTTTTTCTGAAATTTAAATTGAAAAGGAGGGTGCCCTTATCAACCTGGTGGGTGCCTTTAACAAGCTGTTGGGTGCCTTTAGTAATTCTTGGGGGCATTTATCACTTTAGTATTCATCGCATCTAATTTAGTTTTTTTAGAGCCGTCAAAGCAGAAAATTATGCAGTATAACAAAAAATATAAGACTGTTATTTCAGGTTTGACTGAGAAAAATCTTAAAATGGCACGTGCATCATGCCGTCCATAATATACAATTTTTATAAATAAAAATATTACCTTCATATTTTAAATGATCGTTATTTACACTACAGTTCATTTTTTACCCTAAGAAGAAAAACCGCCAAAAATAACTTCTCCCAAGTTTGAACAAGCATTTGTGTTCATCTCTCTTGTCTCTTAAAATATTTTATTTTTACTCTTAAATATTCTAATCTATCCCTAGAAAACAAAACAAGTGGTTTACTTTGATCATTATCCTACCAAAACTATTCCCCTATCAGTTTTGCTTCAACTTGCTGCATACTCGGTTCGATCGTGTAAGTATTTATGTTCAGTACTTTTTTGTTATCCGGAATTATAACTCTAATGGTCATTTGAGGATTAAATTTCTTCTTATGCAACTGAATATAGCTAGGTAGTTAATCTCTTATTTTTGGTATAATTCATATGATAATTGAACTTCTTAGTGTGGTTTGTGATAAATCTTTGTATACGTAATTAAGACTCTTTGCAATGATAATTAAAATTTTACTAGAACCACAATACAGGTGGTAATGACTAGTTCTTCCTTTGACCAGGATCCTAGACTAATGGATAAATCTTGGATGGGTACTATAGAACCAGATAGCCTTATGTTGATGGAGTCGATGCATTTTTAAACAACGTTGTACACCATTGGGAGATTGCGAATCTGGTGGAATCACGTGACGCTGACAAACCAAATAGGATTCCATGTCCATGTGTGGATTGTATAAACCTCTACCATCACAAAGTAGAGAAGGTGAGGTACCATTTACAATCTAGGGGAATAAATCAAAAGTATACCGTATCTGATAAGCATGGGGAGTCACCAAGAAGGAGGCCTGATAATGGCTACGATGGTCCGCACTATTAAGAAGGTGTTGATTACCCAACGGATGATGCAGAGATAAGAGAAATGGTTGAAGCTTTAGGAGATCATTTCCCAATGGAATCTGAGAAGTTGCTAAAGCTGCTGGAAGATGCTCAGAAACCCCTCTATGGAAGATGTTCCAAATATACAAAGATATCTGTAATGTCTAAGTTGCTCAACTTGAAGAGCAAGCACGGAGTATCAGACAAGTTCTTTAATGAACTTCTACATTTGTAAGATATGCTCCCTCCAGAAAATGAATTGATAAAAAATACATATGAAAGCTAAGAAGGTGATGAAACAATTGGGTTCAGGTTATGAAAGGATACATGTATGCATCAATGACTGCATTCTCTATAGGAAAAAATACAAGGATGAAGTCAAGTGTCCCACCTGTGGAGAACCAAGATGGAAAGTTGACAGAAACACACAAGAGGTTTACGAGAATATTCCGGAAAACGTCTTGCTGTATTATAGCACAACAAGCATAGAAATAAAGACGAGGGTGTTTTACGGCATCCGGCAGACTTACCACAATGGAATGCGATAGATGAAAGATACAAAGAAATCGGTGTTGATGCTAGAAACTACGGTTAGGCATTTCGGCTGACGAAGTTGACGTAAACAAAAGCACGTTGAGACATCACAATGTATGGCCAATTCTGACCGTGATTTACAACCTTCCTCTGTGGTTGTGTATGAAAATAAAGTTCACCATGTTGTCATTACTGATAGATAACACGCCTTGTAAAACATCGATGTTATGATGGAACCTTTCATTGAGGTTCTTAAGCGCTTATTTGACGGAGTCGAATGTTTTGATGCGTCTGCACAAGAGCATTTTACTCTACGTGCAGTTGTTTTATGGAAAATAAATGATTACCCTGCTCTCGATACATTGTGTGGTTGCAAATACTCGGGAAAAATGGCATGTGTTGTATGTGGGAAAAACACTAAATAAGTCAGACTCAAAAAATGCAATAAAGAGTGTTATATTGGTCATAGAAGATACCTACCATACAATCATCCATTAAGAAAATAGAAGGGGTTCAATGGACAAGAAGAACACGGTGTATCTCCGGAACCTAGGACCGGGGAACAAATATACGAGGAGGTAAGATCCATAGAGAATTCATGGGGAAAGAGATCGGGGAACATTGAAGTGGAATCGATACATGTTAATCCCAGAAGAGGTGGAAAGATAAAAATGAAGAGAGTCCAAAGGACAACCCAACCGAAAAGGTCAACGGGGGGTGACGATAATTATTGGAAAAATCTCAATATATGGTTCTGGCCCCTCCCCTATTAGCGGCATCCTCATTCCACCACTGTATAAATTTCATACACGTCGAAAAGAATATTTGCGAGAGCCTCGTCGTAACATTGCTGAACACAGAATTTAAGACGAAAGATGGAGTGAATGCTCGATGGGTCTGCAGGCTAAGGGGTTCAAATCAAAGCTGCATCCTGAGCCAGATGGTAAAGGAGGACTTGTACTACTCGCAGCATGTTACACATTAACCACTGAAGAAAACAAAAAGTTATGTCAAATATTATTAGAGTTAAAGGTTCCGCAAGGGTATTGTCCAAACTTTTCAACCCTGGTGAGTCAAAAATATCGAAAGCTTATCAGACTAAAATCATATGACTATCACATGCTAATGCAGTAGTTTTTTCCCATTGTGATTAAATCAATTATGCCGCAGCCAACAAGATACGATATTATCAAGTTTTGTTACTTTTTCAGAGAAATATCAAGCAAAGAAATCAAAGTGGCAGAGCTAGATAAATTGCAGGATGATTTCTACGTGACATTGTGCTTACTAAAGAAATACTTTCCTTCATCCTTTTTCGATATCATGGTTCAATTAACTGTGCATCTTACCAGAGAAGTTTTATGTGGTCATGTTTGCTTTCGATGGATGTATCCCTTTGAAAGGTGCATGAAGTTTATTATAGGGCATGTGTGAAACAGAAACAGACCCGGAAGAGGCATTATTGAAGGGAATATTGTAGAAGAGATAATAGAGATGTTCAATGAGTACCAAAGAAACATGAAGACAGTTGGAATTCCACCTGACAAGCATAACTCATCTGACACTGGTGAAGATTCAATTCCTTTAGAGGGAAAAGGTATATAAGTTGGTAAATTGACGGTTATCAATGCTGAACTGTGGGAGAAAACACATTTCTATTTATTGCAGAATTCGCCTGAAGTTGTTCCTTACATCAGGTTAGTATTAGTTTCAAACTTTTTTATTTTGTTTTATTTTGTTTTTCTCGTTTTTGGCATGTGAATTTTTTGAAAAGATAACAACATTTATCATTATACTGTCTAACCGACACATTGATTTTTTGTGCGAAAAATATCCCAATGAACGGAAAGCACAGCGGCAGAAACGGCATAGTGAAAGGTTCGGGGAATGGCTAAAAAATGAGGTAAGAGTATGCATAAAATATTACTTTTACCATGTAATTTTTGTGCAAGATGAAGGCTGATCCATATAATTTATTTCAGGTTAGGAGAGAGCGGGAAGCCTCTAAAGAAAGTGACAGTGAGAGATTAAGGTGGCTCTCAAAGAAAACGAACCTTGATGTAATGAAATTCGAAGCATACTAGATCAATGGATACATGTTTCGCACACAATCTCATGAAGGTTCAGTGAACCATAATAGCGGGGTTTACGTATATGCAACTGACATGAACATTGGAAAAGAGGGAGTAACCCTTGATCAAGCGGATTATTTTGGTGTTTTACAAGAAATATGGGTGCTGACTTATCATGAAGATAAAATGCCAATTTTCAAGTGTAATTGGGTTGACACTAAAAAGGGGTCTCAAAAGACAGACATGGATACATTTTAGTTGAGCTTGATATGTTATGACACAAGGAGGATCTATTCATTATAGCATCACAAGCTAAGCAGGTATTTTATGTGAGAGACTAGGAGAATAAAATAAAGTCAATTGTGTTCGTATCACCTCCCAAAAACTACAAAGATGTCTATCATGATGTTGAAGAGGAATTTAGTACGGCAATTCATTGTCGAAATGAATTTAACTTGCCTCCAGGGATGATACTACCGGACCGACTGTAAAGGGAAAGTTGTACGAAATATTGTATAGAAAGCCACAGGGAAAGGCAAATCATGACATGATCAAGCTCTCCCAATTTACTGTTGTTGTTGCCAATTTTTTGGTCCTTTATGAAGATTGATCTTGGCTTTTGCCTTGGGTTGAGACTCGAGTTTGCTCTATTATGAGGTTTCTATTAATTGTATGTTTGTTTTTTTTTCTTTCATTTATGGATTAACCTTTTTGTTATTTTTCTATCAAAATGGATTCCCTTTGCTTCTTCTCCGCCAGTCTGCAGTAATACAAGTTTTCAGTCTTTGGTTTTTATCAGGGAACTTATAGATAATCTGAACCTCTTTTATATAAAACGTATCAGGAACTTCATAGACGATAGACATGCTTCTCATGCGAGAAAGCATTGTACTAAAGGCTACTTGGGATTCCTCTCCTTCTTTTTTGTTGCACTATGTAAGAAAGGAGTCTCTTGTACATGTTTGTAACTCTATTCTAATTTAATATAATGAGTGTGTTGCTTAGCAGAAAAAAGAAATAGGATTAACCTTTCTCCTTAAAAAAAACAACCTAAGCGAGAAACACATGTAAATCTAACAAAACAGAAACAAATAAGTTTTTTTTATTTATTTTATGAAACAAATAAGGTAAGGTGTGTTAGAAAAACCTTGTGGACACTAGTTTATAAATTCTTTGTTGGGCATAAATTCTTAAATCTTAAATCAAGTCCATAGTTAACCAATAAGCTATACCCCGGGCTTCAACCATATTTATATTCCTCGAATTATAACAATCCCATCAATAATCCTGGACTAAGTTGTAAAATTAACATATGAACTAGACCAAAATTAATATGTAAGTTGTAAAATTAGCTTTTGGACTTGGGGGCTCGATCCCCAGTTACTTTTGGACACGCAGAGAGTCTCCCAAAGAGCGTGTCTAAATAGAGCCATTTAGACACGCAGAACAATCTATGAACTTGCATGTCCAATAAATCGTACCCTTTAGACACGCATAGAAAACTCCAAAGTGGCGTGTCTAATGAGCTAATATTTAATCCACACAGAACAACTTATGAGTCGGCATTTCCAATAAAACTACCTTTTAGACACGCGAGGAAATCGATATAGTAGCGTGTCCAGTAAAACTAACCCTTTAAACACGCTCAAAAATCTCTGGAGTGACGTGGCAAATATATTGCACATGCCAAAATTGTTTCATGTGTCCATAGACCAATCTATGGACACGTTCTTTGACAAACACAAAACAGGCGTTGCTAAATGGTACCTTTTGGGAACGCCATGCTTAACGCGGTTTTTAATGAACATAATGGACACGCTAACTGAGTGTAACGTGGATGAATATGTTTGTAATAAACACATAGTTTTTTAGTGGTGTGGCTACATCTACGATTTCTGATATATAGACACGCCAAAAATCAAAAACGTGTCTAAGAAAAATATAAGTGGTGTGTCAAAAGACCATTTATGTACTAGTGTAATCAACGTGTGTAGCAAAAAATATGTAAATGCAACAAAATTGTACAAAGGTACAAATTGACATATATTGTTAGATCATTATGTTGTAAACTAGATTAGAGCAATGGAAATCATTATTCACAATTTTAACATGCGTAGCGAATAAATATACATAATTGTAGAAAAAATATGTTGCAAATAAGACCATATATAGAATAATATGTTGCCCAAAACTCTCATTCATGACTTCAACGTGCGTAGCAAATGATTATATATCTCACATATATAACTGTCATATATACCATTGTTATGTCAATGGAAAATGCATGTTACAAATATGATGACATATGTAACATAAAATTCTGTAAATGAAAATCAGTATTCACAACATTAATATGCGTCGGAAATACTACACATATACGACAAGTTTACCTGTTGTAAATGCTCAAAATTTACAACGCGTAAATATGTTGAAATTTATAACTATTTGTGAGGTTTAAAAGCGTCATAAATAAAAACTTTCGTAACAAAAATGAGCGTCACTTATAGATTTTTTCAGTAAAATTGAAAAAACAGTTTTTTTGACGCTCAAATTATTTGTGACGCAAAAAATATAATTGTGATAGAAAATTGTGCTACAAAATCCCCTCGGCATAAGGGGCGATAAAAGCGTCGGAAAAATTATTTTTGACACCTCCTTTTATAACGTATTGACGGACAAACAAAAAATGTCATAAAATTATATTTATGACGTAAAATCAAATATTTGTGACGTTATTTTCATTGCAATAACCATGTTTTGTTGTGGTGAAAGACAAATTTCATTCATAATTTTAGGAAATTAGCACATTATATATAATTTAAAAAATTAGTGCATTACATAATTTAGTACGCGTATTCTTGAATCTCACATATTAATATATCGTTAATGAACCTCCGAGCATGTTTTTCCATCATAGTATATTCTCTCGCTGCATGAACATTCTTTCCCCATTTTATATTTGTCATAGGCTGAAAAAATTCTTAAAAAGAAAAATGACAAAATTTCTTATTTGAAAATTGAGAAAGAGTCTCTCGGTGTCATACCACTCATCTCGAGGATGAATTAGAGGAACTGAAGTTGAAGCTTTATTCAGACAATGCTGTCAATAAATCCCATATCTCTTCATTAGTGTTTAATTCTTTGAAGTCTAAGATTTTGGTACTGAATTCCACTAATGATGCTCTTTCGAAAGGAAATCAGGCTCTAAAGTTTGAGTTACAGTTGGCTAGGAAAAATTTAGCTGAGGTTCTTTTATCATTACCAAGCTTATCTAAGATTCTTTCACCAGTTTCTTCTTCAATCCATGTTAACAAAGAGCTTGATTCTTTTGAAAAAGGAAATGTTGGATGTATGATTATTTTTGTTTTATGCGAAGTCAACAACTTTTTTCTACTTTATCTTTCTTGTTTCTCCCTTTTCAAAAGGTGAGATAGCTAGCGTTTCTAGTGATAACGATAACTGTGATCTGGGTCGTTCTGAAAAACAAATTGGTCACACTTCAGATGTCTCTCAAGATAGTTCAAATGACGATACCCTAGATTTCATTTTTCTTGTTAAGTTTCAATGTAAATTTGAGTGTATATAGTTTTTATATTTTCATCTGCATACTTTGGCCATTCTTATAACATTTTCAATAATTAATCACTTTTCTTTATTTGATACATTTATTTTGTCTCATTTGCACTTGTCCTAATTTATTTATTTTTCTATTTATTTTAGCTCATTTATTTTGAATATGTGCTGAATAATTTATCATATTCAACTTTCAGCTGATTACTTTTTGTATCTAGACATAATGCTTTTAGTTATGTATTTTTAGTTACTTGTTTTCAGGTTATTTTCAGCTCCAGCTTTATACTTG
>JAJJMC010016059.1:1379287-1417871 GCA_023531435.1 Papaver californicum
TAAACTCCAAAATATGCCTTAATAACCTCTTCCTCTAAGTCATATCTTCGTCGATACCCTGAACCCTAAAATCCAAAATATGCCTTAATAACCTCTTCCTCTAAGTCATATCTTCGTCGATATCCTGAACCCTGAACTCCAAAATCTTCCTTAATAACCTCTTCCCCTAAGTCGGAATCTTTACCGGTACTCTAAATCCATCGATGTTCGTCATATAATCCTTAATAACCTTTTCCCCTAAGTCGGAATCTTTGTCGATACCCTAAACCAAGCGGTGTTCGTCAAAATTTCCTCATAGTGTTTATTCCCATGAGTCATAAGCTTTACCGGTACCCTAAACCCTAAACCCTGTTTTTTAAATATTCCTCATAATGTTTAAACCTACCGATGTTTTGCCACACATGTTACTCGCACAATAGTTATAAGCTTCATCGGTGCCTTATTCACCGTTCAAAATTTTGTTTTAACACAACGAGAAACATACATTTATCTCACACACTTACTCAATCCGTATGAAAATCCAACATCGAATCTGAATAAAACAAAACCATGATCCGTATGAGATGGCTTATCCACCGTTCAAGTTTTTTTTCAAAACCCTAAAAAAAAAATCCCTTCATTTTCGTTCGTAGTCTTTCTCTCTCTTTGTTTCTCTTCCAGAACAGCCGCCGAAGAAAAACTAGGGTTCCATCTATACCTTCATCACCATCCACCAAATCTACTCTCTCTTTGTCTCTCTTTCTCATTGTTTGTTTTAAAGATACTAATAGACATCCCAAAAATCTACAAATCATCTTCTTTTAGTCTGCAATTATTTTCATCTTCATCTCTACTTCGATCACAGACAACAGATCTTAAGTGAGATCATTGGTTGGTTAAAGGTATGTACGATACTGATTATTTGTGTACTCCATCTGTGGTTTGTGAAACTTACTAATAAAATCCCTATGGGAAACATTGATGTAGTCTCCTGGAACCTTTTTGGGAATTAGATTATAAATATATTTTCTGGAAAACTGAGCAATGGTGGGACAGTGGCTACTGAATGATGCTTTGAAAAAATCAGTTTTGAAGTTCAATAATGAGTAGTGTAGATGATGCTTCAAGGTTGAAGATGAATAATCTTCATACTCAGCTACATTATCTTTACTCATATTTGAATCTTCATTATCTGTTGTATCTAATATTCATTTTTGAGACAAACCCATATTAGAAAGATGATAACCAAGCTAACACCTGGTTTTCTAGTAGTAATATTCTTGTTTCTTGATGTATTCGGCAAACCATTTGTGTATTATTAGTTCTCTGGTTTACATGGTTATGTATTATTAGTTCTCTGGTTTACATGGATGTGTATTATTAGTTCTCTGTTTTACATGTATTCATTGTTTTCTGTATCCTCATATCATACCTAACATTTCAGGTATCTCATTAAACAGAGTATTGTAACCTTGGAGTTCTGGATTTAGGTTTTTTAATGTGTCAAGTTAGGGTTTCATACTGAGAATTACTTGCTCGAACTAACCTTGCTTAAAGTCGGGATAAGAAACACCGCTGAAGTTCAAGTTAAGGTACAATTTTTGAACTTTTACACTTTGGGGTATTCTAGTATCTTAATTCAAAGATATTGAGTTGAATTTTTAGGGTTTGTTTCAGAATATGATTCTGGTATTTTAACACTGCACTAGAATACCTAGAAACTTCGTTTATATCATGAGTCATAAAAATAAAAATTCAATTTGTAGCTGAATGATATAAATGAGGCCTGGCTAGAAATTTCGTTTATATCATGAGTCAGAATTGTTATTCTTCAGTTGCGATATAAAGCAGCATACATTTTAGGTTGAATTTATTTTACTCAAGAGAAGATTAGAGCTACAATGGCTACTTACAAGGTTGCTAATTTTGTTCCAATCTATGTTTCAATTTTTCCTTTGCTTCTAGTTTGGTTTTTGATTTAACTTTTGTTTTATGATCTATGTGTAGGTTGAAACTGAAGTGAAAAAACAACAATAGTTGAAGTATCTATGGTTTGTTAAAATTGCCGCTATTCATGGAAGCTAAGGATGGAAAGCACTATTTCAAGTATCATCTCATGCACTATTATTCGATGTATGGTTTTTGCAAGACAATTAGTTTGGCATCTTGTAGCCATGGATTGCCGTGAAATATCAGATGGAAAACGAAAGTAGCCCAATTTGCTATAGTAAGGTTTATGCTTCCTTTAGCTACTAGGATATCATTGAGAAGCTAAAATTTCCACTTTCTTCCTCTTCTTTTATGCAATCTGTCTTTTGTTTAACCATGTGGGAAATTTGTCAGTCATTGTTGCTACTTCGAATTTTTTCTCCTTTAATAAAACATAACGTTCTGAATTGTGTATAATTGCCTACAGATATGTACATTTTTCTTCTTATTGCCAAGCTCAAAAAATATTTGAAGCTTCCAAAGAAATGCATGACCTTAATGGTATAGCAAGTATCCTACAGTACTACCCTTATCACGTAGGGTTCCTCTAGTATAAAGGCTCTTGGGATTTTGGTGCTAATATTTGGTTTTGGTCTGCTACAGATTCATCACCTCGGTGGCGGCATCAGATATTATGTACAGATTCACCACCTGCTGAAACATATGAGTGCCAAGCAGAAGTAGGACTCTTTTACTGATTTTTTTGGTTGTTTTTTTCTTCTCCCTGATATTTTGGTTTAGAGGCTCATAAAATTTAGTATGTTTTGTGTTGACAGGTTAGTTGTTCAATGGATCTCGAATCTCATCGTTCACAGCTTGTATAGTAACAAAGAAGTATTTCTCCAAGAGAAGATCAGGTTTCTTTTGGTTTGTGTTCTATATTGCACTTGGCACCATTTTTGCTCGGCTATGTTTGTGATATCTATTTATCGATTTTGTTTCATGTGTAATGTTTTGCTCGGTTT
Organism: Papaver californicum; assembly: GCA_023531435.1. Lineage (NCBI taxonomy): Eukaryota > Viridiplantae > Streptophyta > Magnoliopsida > Ranunculales > Papaveraceae > Papaver > Papaver californicum. The sequence goes on from JAJJMC010016059.1 coordinate 1,382,221, forward strand.
TCAATTTATTGTGTGTTTGGCGTTCTTTCAATCACTAACATCATTTTAGATTTAGAATTGTACTGCTAACACAGAATTTGTTTGCAATATAAATATTCTAGAGAGGAATTATGGTAGAGATCAACCAATGAATTTCTAATTTCTTCATAACATGCTACAATTAATGACAACAATCCTTAGTATGATAGCGTTTGTAGGTTAAAATTTGTTTGCAATATATAGATTCTAGAGAGGAGTTCTGGTAGAGATCAACCAATGAATTTCTATTTTCTTCATAACGGGCTATAATTAATGACAACAGTCCTTAGTATGATTGTGTTTGTAGGTTAAAAGCATTTCTGACTTGTTGTTTGATTATCTAATAAGTATCATTTGGTGGTTGTCTTTTGCAGGTTGAGAGATCAATGAGGAAAGCAGTGATATTCTTACAATGGATCGATGACCTGGTATGCATGTGGGTTAAACATATTACTGCATCTTTATCCAATAAAAAGTTGTCTGCTCCTTACATCATCATGAATAGGATTAGGATCCATGTTGTGTTTTTCTTTTTTTTGCCAACTGACTATTGAAACAGGGAAATGCAGGAGAGAACTTCTGTTTTCTGTTCGTGAACATGATCTTAACACATATTGGAACACATAGCTTTCATTTTCAGATGCCATCTTGTCTGGTGCTATAGCTTCTTGCTCAGTATTTGCAAAATCTTTGTGAGTCTTCTTTACTTCATATTAACCCATTACCTTTTCTTTTAATAGTATTTTGAGATTGTGTAGTTATACTTGTGCTCTTTGATGCCTGGGTATACATTATGTTCCGTGATTTCTGGATATATAGTTTGTCATTTACATTTGATGTAGTAATATACTTTTGTATTTAAAGTTTATTATTGCTGCAGATACACTATTCTGCTCAACTCAAAGCTTCAAGGGAGAGAGCTTAATGTCAGAGTATTTGAATGAGGCTTTGAAGAATATTGGTTTTCAACCTTCTTGTTCTTTTGGGAAGTGAAACGAGACATTAATATGATACAAGTACTATTAATTTTATATGTATTTTGGTTCTTGTCGGATGTGTATGAAACAGTACTGTTAAAAGGTTATGCTTTTTTGTGGGATACTCAAATGAAATATATTTGTAATTATCTAATCTTAATTAGATGTTTTCATTTTAATTATATAATCTTAGTTATAACTTTTTTTAATTATAATTATATTTTCGGATTATTTAAATCAAATGAGCAAAAAAATTGAGTAGCTTAAATACTCAATCAACCAACTTTAAGCCAATTAAAATCTAAATTCTAAAATAATTTGGAAGCTTAAAAATTTAAACAATCTACTTGAGTAAAAACTTTGATACCTTAAAAGTTTAAGCAACCAACTTCAGGACAATCAAAACCACAAATCGCTTGTAGCAAGCAAAATCATTTGATCGCTTAAAATTTTAACCAAGTAAGATCAGGTTAAGTTGTTTCATGTATCTTCCAACTAGGTATTTTAATAGCTCCTAAGTCACAAGTTGCTTCTAGAGAGTAAAAAATTTTGTACCTCAAAAGCTTAAGCAACCAACTTCAGGCCAATCAAAATCAGAAATCACTTTTAGAAAGCATAATTATTTGATTGCTTAAAACTTTAACCAAGCAATTTCAGAAAGAGTTGCTCCATGTATCTATCAACTAAGCAGTTTACTTGCTTTAGAATGATTGGTATATCTGAAGCGATTGATATTTTACTTGCTATATTGGTTGGTCTAGATGTTAAGCGATCACAATTTTACTTGCTCCGTGTTAGTTGGTCTAAATGTTAAGCAATGAGAAATTTATTCGCTTTAGGTTAGTTGGTTTATTACTAGAGCGATTGCATGGTCGCTCAAAGCTTTGATATACATGGCTTTGGGCAACCAACGGAGCGAGTTCCACTTTTAGTCGCTATAACGGTTATAGCGACTTAAAACGAGTAGTCGCTTGAACCCATTTTTTTTGTAGTTTAACCTCTCCATCAGAAGAATGCAGCAATTGTGAAATTTAAAGTAAATATAAATTAAGAAATCTATGAATTTATTTTAGAAACAGGTAGAGATTATGAAATTTGTGTAAAGAGTGGTGTGAGTTGAATAAAATTGTTGGATGTATATATAATGACGACCAAAATTGTATCTCTAGCGACAAAGAATAAGTCGCTCGATATAATACCTGTCCCTTACTCCCTTTCCTATAATGGCGATTTTCATATGCATATGACTTAACCTTATAGGACTTTTGAATAGTTTCTTAAGGTACAAGGTCCAGACCATCGTTTCAGGACCATGACAATAAAATACTAAAAAATATTTACTTTATTTCTGAAATTTTGAAATCAAAACCTTTAAAGGGCTAACTTAATAGCATGTCCACGTTGAATGGTGAGAAAACTCATCTCATCATTCAACGGTGAACACTACCCCACTCTTAATATTATTTAAACCCACAATTGGTAAAACGGTAGCGATCACTCACCTTACCCGTAAAAAGAAAAAATAAAGAAAAAACTATTATATTTACACCAATAAATATTATAAAAAATATTATACATAGTTAAAAAAAAATATGCCAGAAAAAAAAATTCAAAATATTATACATATGGCATCATGACGGGACGGGGCTTCGTCAGATCAAATAAAAAAATTCCATCGAACCTGATGCGTAGCACGGATTACATACCAATGTTGTTATAAGAAGTTAAATATATCATGTGCATAACACGAGTACAAATCTAATAATAGATAAAAAGTATCAAGGTCTACTAATTTTAGGATAAAAGAATCTTGTTAACTTGTATCCGCTAATACATGTTAAGGCAATGATTATTTATACTGGGAATAAGTTTTACTTGTTCATATTTTAGGAGAAAAATTGGCTGATAAACCCATATTTGATATTTTCATCCGTACGACATTTTGGGAAGATTGGACAGAAAACAACTCTAATTTTTGATAATTCCGCCACTACACCTGTATGAGTTAGCTCCTTAAAAGACACACGGGCACCTGCTATGCGTGTCTCATGTTTTACATCACAACAATATTCTTCTTGTATGGTTCATTCACATTTGCTCGTTCGTATCATATCATGATTCATGAATATCCATTTCAAGTCAATAACTTATTGAGTGGACCAATTATTCACGTGCTATTAAATTGCACGGGTCAGAAGGAAATAAAGGGCAGTGCACTACAGATGATTTCGTTTTCCTTGTAACTTCCTAGATGTGATTTCAAGAAACAATAGTGGTTCCTCCCTGAATATCTCAGTTTTTTCTTGTCAATTATAGTCCTACTACTCTTCTTCCTGTTTCTCCTAATTAACTCTTTAAAAACAAACAGTACTCTTTATCTTCATCATCACTCTCCTTGCTGCTTGCTACTCAGCTTGGAGTTTGAAACATAGAATTTTGTCTCTGAAACATACATCATCTGAGCACAGTATAAAAAAATTGAGAGAGAGGGGGGAGATGAAAACTTCTAGTAAAGGTGCTTCTTATGCAGCAATTGACAGAAAAGAATAGAAGAATCCATATGAAAGCTCTTTGCTTCAAACTTGTCTCACTTATCCCTCCTAATACTGACCACCAAAACCATACCTACAAGAAGGTATACACAAACTTTCTCTCTCTCACACACACACACGCAAAAAATTAGATATCTAGCCAAGTCTCATCGGGTTATATTTACGTCTTAAAACTTATTATTTTCTTGCAGGATTCACCACAGACAGATCTGATAGATCAAGCAGCTAATTACATACAAGAACTACTAGTATAAATATGGGCTTAGGTGACAGTTAAAAACTGTCATCAAAATATTTATGTGACAATTTTGGAAAAAATTATGCACTGTCACAAAAGCCTCTGTTACGAAAGGTTTACAAAAAACTATTACGGAATCATGACTATAGAGTAACAGTTTCTTCGTAAACCTGTCATTCTTGATGACTTATAGTTATATTTTTTAAATAAAACTGTCATACCGTAAACATAATCTTTCAGTACAGAGAACTTACAGTGACATTTTTTTAAAACAACCGTCACAATCAACACTATTTAGTATGGGTTTTGTAAAAACCTGTCACATGAGGGGTACTTAAGTAACACATTCTTGGTGAACCTGTCATAGTAAATAACTTGGAAGAAAATTTTCTGTAAAACTGTCATCGTGAACCCTAATCTATGACAGTTTCTTTAAGTAACATATCTTCCGCACAATTGCTTCCTTTCACCATTAGGTAGATGGTCGTAACATCAGATATTGTACGAATATATGAAAAAATAAATCGAGGAATATATTGATTTATAGAAAAATGTTTCCACATACTCAAATGGATTTTACAAATTCTAATAATATACAACTAATTAGCATCAACACTCAAACATTTGTATCAAAAAATAAGAAAAAAGGAAAAAAACTATCAAACACTTGTAAGCTCGAGACCCTTCAAGGTAAAAGGACTCCTTCACAAGGAGATACCTACACAGCAAAGTTAATCCCTAAGCAACACTTCTTGAACAAGACAAGACACTCTTGCATAGTGGTTCGAAGTGAAAACTCACCGCTCATAGTCAAAAATACGATTACACCTTGTGATTTTTGTTGCACAATGGGTGTTTTCTGAGCAGCTTTAATGTTTCTTAGGCCAGAGACTTCTTCTTTTAAGTGGTTACACGTTACCCAATTTCTCCTTATCATTGTTATCATGCCCTTCAAGGCTGCTCTTTTTCTCTTCAGTCAAATTACTTGAAGACAGGCAAGCGTGAGCTTGGTCAGCATACAAGAAACACTACGCAGTTAACACACATGAAAAATAAAGCAAATGGTTGACATCTGAGAGTTGCTTATCATTGGATGTATGTGAGTCCCACAAGCCACAACTAAAAAGTGTTTCACACTATAAACACAACTCACCTGATATTTCTTTATTTGTCAATTCAACCACACTTTTGACATCTGAGAGTTGCTTATCATTGTTAGAAGAAGCACCTTTTTCACGTTGAGCTCCTTAAAAAAAGAACGTGATTGAATGGTTACGATAGGACTAAGATGATCAAGCATATCTCTAGCTCTTCTGTTAGAACTACTTAGAGTGTCTCCAGCTGATTTTTCAGTGAAGCTTTTATTTTATTTACAAGTTACAAAAACTACTTAAGAGTGGATGATCAATTTTTTTCGCCACTAGATGAATACCTGCAGACTGCTGATAATCATATACATCCAAATAGAAGAATGCATCAACGAATGTTCCTGGAGTAAATAAAGAGTAACTCTGTTGCATCAAATTTGTTAAACACAATAAAATAAGTGTGCAAAACAGAATAAAACAAGATCACTAATGTAAAAACTCATTGAACCCGGACGGTCGGCGAGTTCAAAAAGCTATTCTTTCTGATAACAACAGGTCTCCATTCAGAGCTGCTACCCGATTCCACAAACAACCTTTGTGCATGATGGTCACAATCATAAAGAACCATACATGGGCTAAAAGAACTGTCCAAGACAATGTTCAATCGTGGACGACCATCGCTATCCAGAAAATTTGTACTAACACAGAATCGAACTCTCGGCTTTGCTCAGCACAGTTGTAATAAAATGTCTGTGGAAAACACCTGACGTAAAAGATTCCCAATTATTATTTTATTGCGAGATGTGCTACATATTCGGAAAATATATATACGGGGTAATAATGTTTAACTTCACAATTTACTAATACAATTAATTTAGAGCGCTTACTTGTGGCAAACAAAACGAAGTAGGACCATTTGAATGTCTTTTTATTAGGCATCCCTTCCATGACCCTGGACGACAATGAGCTTAAGTAAATAGGAAGAGATTTTATGAGATTAAAATTAGTATGAAAATAAAAATCTAATTTAATTGACCTTCACATGATTTTTATCAATTTCTTTTTGTTGTTGCCGCCCTTGTGAATCGAGCCAAAACACCTTTTGAATACTCAAGTTTACACAATAATAACAATATCATATTCGAATTGAACCCTCACACTAAGTAGATGAACACCATGCTTCACAACAGCTTATTCTATAGAACATGTACTCCAGTAGTCTATTCCTGGGCCATGTCCTGCAAAGCAAATGAAAACTAGCATCTAAAACTTGACCAACAAAAGAACATCAAGAGATGATAGACCTTAAGAAAAAAAAACATGTGTTAATCGACTTAGTATTATTGCACAGCAAGGTAGTTAGTCAACAATGAAGTTATTATCTCATTATCAGCAAACAGTTTCAGCCTCACTGTATCATTCCCAGCGAGCATGGTTCTGGTAAAGGTGGTTCTGGTAGTGGTATTAGAGTTGAACATGGTACAAGCTATGGTAGTGGAGGTGGTTCTAGTAGTGATTCTGGCAATAGTTCTGGATATGGTGATGGAGTTGAACATGGTGGTCGTTAACACTACTGAATTCTTCTTATCAGCACAGCTTCCTACGTACAGATAATTACAATAAAATAGTTATTACATCCCCAAATAGATATGACACTAGTTAGAACGGATGTCGATTTGGTCAAGGAAATTGAATTTCAGTTCTCCTAGTTATCATTCCTAGGTTGTGATAAAAGAAGACCATCATTGTAGTAGAACTTAGCACAAATTTCATTTTTATAAGAAATTATTTGAGAAGAACTATACCTTGTAGGTGAGTCTGTAGACACTTTCTATGTGGAATTCTTCATAAACTCGTGCAACATTATCCAGAAGTAAGTTTTCCAAACTCTATGGATTCTTTATGTCGCAACTTGAATCTGATCACACAAAATATTAACGTCAATCAAAGTTAACATCCGTGAAATTCGATCCATTATTGGAATTCTGCAATAAGCTCTAATACTATCATATAAATCAACATGATGTATCCGACGATCCCGCCACTAAGATTCTACATATAAGAACGAGCACAGACATTTATTTAATAAAACTTCAATCATATTAAAACCAAGATGAATTCAACCAATTTTGCAATGAGCTTCATGCAAAAAGACAAAAGAGCAATCCATATTAAATAGGAAAGAAGTACCTAGTTGTACACCAAAAAAAGTGTACGCATCTACAAATTCACAAAGTTCTGTTTCAATTCATTTGCAAGCAGATAACACTTGTGTTTCATGTATCACCACATCACATGCCGCCCAGATTTTTTAAGAGCAGAAAACCATATTCGATTCTTTCATATTTGATATTGAAAAAATAAAACGGTGGCTAGAAATAGCGTACCGATAGAGAAAAGCAGGATGCAGCATCAAGGGTAAAGATATTACTCAGCATACTAAATAACCCTTGCACAAGGTGATGTGCCATAACCCTTTCTTCCACCTGTTTCAAACCAAACAGAATTCCTATTACATCCACACAACCAAAATAATATAAAATTCACCTCCAAGTTTATCGAGCATCCAATGTTTGGGGGTATTAAGCGTCTCCAAAAGATTCTTTAATCCCCTTGCCTAAGAATTGTCAAACAATTAAGAGACAACAAATTTGGTATATGCTACACATTGATGGTACAAAAATTATGCCAGCTCATGAATCACATCCAAATAAGTCAAACAAGTGTAAGAAACGTTCACATTTTCAGCAGCTCATACAAACATTCTTAATATTCAACAATACTACAAGAACATAACAATGAAAGATATGTATTTTATAAAGAAGTCAAACTTTTATGATGCATGCAAAATTCTCAAGTAATAACATTAGTTTCCAAAACAAAAACAACTAGATATCTAAACTCAGCATATAAGCATGCTCTTACAAGGTCGGAAAAATGATATAAAATTTGCATTAGATCTATAGGCATGAGGACATTAGTATAACATGCGAACAACAAGGTTTTTTAACCTAAAAGGGTCGACTGGAATCTGAGTCGAATCAAATAAACCAAACAATTTAAGCAACAGTTCTCCACATACAAATATAAACAACAAGACAAAAAGGTTCCAAAAAATCTTTACAGAATACAGTTTTTAGCAACAAGATATAAGCAAATATAAACAGATAATCAGTCTGTTTTTGTTAAAATCTAGCTAAGCCGTAAGAAAGTATATGGAGATTTTTTTGAAACTAAGCAGCAGTCTCACATTCTAAACAGTCTAAGCAGCAAAGCCATGAGAAAGTACAATCTCATATTGCAAACGGATCTAAACAATAAAAAAAAAACACCATATATTTCAATTGTCTCAAAGTTGTAAGCAATATTACTTACCTGAAAATTAAGAAAACCCATTACTCAGAAACCGAAACCCACCTCTATACAAACAAGAACAACATCAAATCAATCGAAAAAACCCTAGAAAATACCATGAGAACACTGTCAACCAGAGTAATACCATGATAATTATAAAAAACTAACACAAATCAAAGATGAAGTTAAACCCTTTAATGAGAAATTAAAGATGTTCTCCTTAACCTAAGAGACCCAAAAAACAATCAAGAAAAACCAACTACCCAGTTAGGATTAATGATCAAAATGGAATTATAATTAAGGGTTTTCTTTGTTACCTGATCAGGAGAAGAGATCTTCAATCAACTTGAGTAGTTCTCTTGTAGGAAAAAATAATAGAGGATACATATTGCTGCAAAAACTAGAGAAGAATTAAAAAATAGAAAACTTATACCTCGTCAAAAATCATATTTTTTATCTTCGGACCACCATCAAAAACCTAATCAACAAACTCAGGACCAGAATTTTTCCAGAAAGAAGAATTCGGAAGATTCATGTAGTTTCTAATGGAGATAAAAGAGAGAGAGCTTTAAAGCTCGATTTTTATACAGAAGAACAAAGAGGTAACGTTTCACAGCAAGAGAGGTAGATAGTGAGTGGTCGAGAGAGGGATTAAAACAAAATACGAAACCCTAGATTGAAGTAATAAAGGAGATCCCGGGTTTTGCTAAGAGAAAAAAACCATCATAAGAGAGAGATGAGATCTGCTTGTACGCAGGTTAGAATTGTTGAACGAGATTAGGTTTTTGATCTCTAATGAAAATAAATAGAAATGAGTGAAGGTATTGAGAAATTGTACTTAAGCTTCTACTTTTGCGTTTTCAACAAAAATAAGAGGCGAAGGGGCTGGTCGAGAGAGACCCACTAACAACAGTCCACGACCAGTAGATAATGACTTATTTAGGATTCAACTACCAACATCGTGGGTTTAAAAATGCAATATAAGAGATTATATGAATGGTAGCAGTTTCAATCAAAACTTTCATCATAAATGGAAGAGGCGTTAATTTAAAGAACTGTTACCTATAAGGTTACACTTTGATAACAATTTTTATTTTAAACAATTACAATAGCTTGAGAATAGTAACAGTTTATGATTGTTATTATATAACAATGTACAGTCAAAAACTGTCATTGTATAATTGTTTTATAACAGTTGAAAAACTGTCACGATTATTCTCCTATATAGGTATGAGTTTTAGTAAAAAAATGTTACATATATCTCATAGCCTATTCTTTTGTGACAGTTTATTCGTGAACTGTCATGGTTTCGGATTGTAAGCTGTCACCAAAGCCCATATTTGTACTAGTGAACAGAGAAAGAGAATAGATGAACTGAAGAGAAAGAAAGATTTGTTAACAACAACGTCATTGCCGAGTACAATAAATAATACTAAAAACAACATCGATATTCACTGTGGTGATCAAGATATTATAACTAGCAATGTTGTTGTTCCTTCTCTTTCTACTTGTTCATCATCAAATACTTATACTAAGACCGGTGACATTTTATTAAATTTTTCGATACTCCAAGTAAGGGACTTCGACAGTAATACTTTGTAAGTAGTTTTAGTAACTGGGTTGAACAAACACTTCATGTATTATCAAGTAATTACTGTCCTTGAAGAAGAAGGGGCTGAAGTGGTCAATGCTAGTTACGCTACTGTTAGTAACAAGAATTTCTATTGTGAGGGTATAAAATCCCAAACTACACGTGGACCAATACAACAGAAGGAGCATCAGATTACAATAAAACGAGAAACACTGAAACAAAGCCTTAAGGGAAGTACTGAAACAGACAGCTTTGTTGCATGATCGACGCGTGGGCTGCGGGAGAGTATGGCACACTGTTCAAAACAGATAGCTTTGCTGCTTCACTAACACATAAGCTGCGGGAAAGCATGACACACTAAAGGAAACTGACAAGCATCGATGCATGAGAGACACGTTTCAACTGTACAGGCTGCGGAATAAAAGAAACTAAAGCATGATGAATCATATTCAATGGCCACATGTCAGACATGCTATGATTCTAATAAGGCCGCAAGGTTCATCCAAATCCAGAACAACAACTTGAGTAAAAATCCACAGAAGAGTTGCGGGACATCAAGCGATAAGCTAAAGGAAATAGGAAATACGCATACAAAGTCTTGCGGAAAGCACAAAGAAGTATTGCGGAAAACACGAATATGCCTTGCGGGATACACTACACTCCAAAGACTGAATAAGAAAAAATAGGTGGAAAGTTAGATTGGAGGGGCCCAGGAAAGTTTGCTATAAATACCAAGCTTTCAAAAAGGAAGAAGGACTGAAAAAATTGGGTAAAAAATGGACATAATGCATAGGATCAGAGCAAAAGGTTTAGGTATGAGATTTGTGTAAATTTCAAAGTATAGTTGTTCTTTGATTAGTTCAATTTTTACCATATGGCATAATTTCTTTCTGTAACTTATAAGGATTAATAAAAAATGATACAAATCTTTTCCACCTGTGGATGTAGACAATTTGATTATCGAACCACGTTAAATTTCTGTGTTGATTCATGTTACAATATCATGTATTTATTGTTAACATACTCTAAGATTAAATATGTATTGATTTCATTTTAAAATATTTGATTTCATTATGTTTCAAACTATGACGGTTGTGATCCAAAGACGCGATATTTTTGGTAATCACAATTTCGCGCTAGAAACAGGGAGGTAGTAAAGAATTTATTCTACCTGTCCAAATTTTTATCTTTAAAATCTCGAATCTTATTATGTTAAAGAAAATGTTTTTTTCATACAAATACAATGATTTAAAGTGATATTATAAAATCTTTACATACAGTTTTTTCCAAACTTATCTATTGATATTAATATAGATTTAATTGTTATGTTCATATACAAAACTTTTTTATTTCATACTTCTCATATATGTCAAATTACCTTAGATGTTCTTCAAACCATGGGTTTGAAAACTTAGCTCATAAATTTTCATCAAAAATATGTTTTAACAATTTTGCAAAAAGAAATTTGCTCTGAAATCATTAAGTTTATATGATTCAAATTTAACTGATTGAATAAATTAAAATTGTGTTACGACTAACTAGTTTTTGATTCTTGTCAAAACAGTAAAATAAGTTTTGAGTTGAATTTCCAAACTTCATTATCTGCAAAAAAATGATTTATTGAACTTATAAAACCTGAGTTAAATTAGAAAATTGTCTAGCATATGTGTGATATGTCAAATTTTAGCTAGATATTTTCTATAAATCAAATTGTTTTATATACTTATTGTGGATGTTAGAATTTTATGAAACACATAACTTATTATCTGAACTCTTTTTAGAATATTGATAAAGAAACTTCTACAACAACATAAGATTGAGCCAAGAAGAAATCACAATATCTCAAAAAATATTACATAAATGGAAACAGTGGCAAATAGAACCATGCAAGACCAAGATGTAAATATAAGAAATTTGGGGAGTCAGGCAATAGAGATTCCTCGAGAAAGGGAAATAGTGGAAGAATCACAAGGACCACAACCCATGAATGATCAAGTAAACAATCTTGTAAATCAGATGGCTAATCAATCACCTGAAGAAGTATCTCAAAATAGGGTTGACCCCATTCATCAATTGATGGAATAAATGAATGAGATGCGCAAGGTACAACAGACTTGTGCAGAAAAAATTGCACTTTTGACCCAAGCAAACCAAATGCTCAAACAAAAAGCCCAGCAGGATGCAGAAGCATCTATAACTAGAATACAGGGGCATAAAGCAAACTCCAATAGACCCGCAAGAAGTAAAGAAAAAATCAATAAAGATCAAAGAGTGATGGTAGTGGAACCCGCACATCAGCGGTTTGAACCTGATAGATTAGATTTTGATGATTCAGAGTTGCAAAACAACAGATGGCAAAAATATTTTGAGGACATGGAACAAATGCGAGAAGAAATCAAAATTTTGAAAAATAAAGAGGGAGGACGACTTGAAGAAGTGCTTAAAGAATCTAGAAGAACATCGTTGGCACCACACCTTGCGTATGCGTCAATACCGCATAAGTGCAATCTTCCCATCTTTGAATGTTATGATGGGACAAAGGATCCAACGGCTCATCTAAAATACTACAACCGCATCATGACCCGATGGGAACAAGATGATGTTGTTATGTGTCGGTATTTTCCGCCAAGCTTAAAAGGGACAACTTTAACATGGTATGATAATCTTCCAGAAGGATCAGTGCATTCTTACACACAATTGACCCGCAAGTTCCTAGAGACATACATGTATAATAAACCCGCAGACGCAGGGGTGGACAAGTTATTTTCCCATGCATCTTAGACAGAGGAGACCATCCGAGACTACACATATCGATGGCAGACGATCTGTCAAGCAGTAGGGGATGTAATTCCAGAAATTGCTATTAACTGCTACAAATTGGGGATAGCCAACCGAGAAAGCCCACTCTTTGTTGATATTCATGGAAAAAATCTGAAAACCAAAGGGGATGTTAAGGATATTAATGAAAAATGTGTAAGATTGCAGGATATTCAAAAGCAGCATCCGAGAATAATATCATGACATCAGAGGGTTTCCAACAGGGAAAATTTTGTAGAACCATCAACAAGTTCCTGAAAGAGGGTTGTGGAAGAAAATCCTGAAAGTGAATCAAAACGAGGTAAGACAGATGATGAAAGAAAGTTTAACCGCCAATTTGAGGAGGCGAGTTTTCACTAAACTCAACACCCCTTACCCACAATTATAAATGCAATTAAGAATATGCAAGATTTTTAGTGTCCTTGGACAAAAGGAAAGCAGCCATCACACACACAGAATTCAAAGGATTATTACGAATATCTTTGCTAAAAGGGCCATTTCATAAGCAGATGCATGAATTTGAAGATGCAAGTTCAAAAATTGATTAACTTGGGAGAGCTGAAGGAATTTCTTTATTTGCCCAATCCTCAACCAAGGCACAATATGGGAAAAACTTTAACTATTCAGCAAAATGACTGAACTATTAACATGATTTCCTATATCGAATCAGGTCAATTATCTATGAATATAGTTATTGACAAGAAGCTCCATAAGAGGGTTCACAATCATGAAGTATTCAAGGTTGCGGGAAGAGTTACGAAAACATGGGAAGGATGGATGGCTTCTCCGTTAACTTTTTCAGCAGATGAGGTTGATCAGGAAATAGAAACACACAATGATTCCGTTGGTGCTTACTTTACCAGTATCTGGATGGAATGTCAAGAAGATTCTAATGGATGGGGGTATCTCTCTAAATGTCTTATTTTATGATACTTTCTAAAAAAATGGGATTAAAAGATGATCAGCTTACACCTTCTTACTACACTATCTATGGGTTTAATGGGATAACTTCAAAACCAAAAGGGGAAATCTTACTTGATGTTATGGACGGACCCATAAGTATTTTGACTAAATTCAGTGTAGTGGAGGTTCCGTCTCCATATAATGCATCATTGGGAGACATTGGGTCCACCAATTGAAAGGTGTAAACTTCAACATATCACCAATATTTGCGATTCCCGACGCCGCAAGGGTAGATGGAGATAAAAGTAGATCAGAATGTAGCAAAATCTTGTATTCTTGCAGAAATCCGCATGAACGAGAAACGAGTACAGCAGCAACAAAATAGGAAAAGAGAATGAAAGACAAAGGCAAAAGAAGAAGCCCTAAGCCAATATTTGATTAAGACTGCGGGAAGTGAGGCAGTAACTAAAACAAATGAAAATACTTCATTGAAAGAAAGCATACCAAAATTTGTCGAGGGAGGTCTTCCAGCATAGAAATTAAAGGGGGCTCCAACACTTTTAGGAGCTCCCAAATCTACTTTTACAGCAATTGAAGAAACCAAAAATATCAACATAGGAACAGAAGAATTCCCAAGAATGATAAAAATTGGAACACTGATGGAAGCAGAAAGGGAACATGATTTGGTCATTCTACTTAGAGATTATGTGGATATTTTTGCATGCAAGATGGAGGATATGCCAGACATTGATCCGAGTATTGTTCGACATGAGTTGCATATACATTCGGGAACTACACCTTTTCGGCAACGCATACGCAAAGTAGCACCCGAATATCATTTGTCAGTTGAAAAAAGAATTAAAAAACCTCATGGATGCAGGGTTTATTCGAGAGGTGCGATACCCAACTTGGATTTCAAATATGGTGATTGTACCAAAAAATAGGGGAGTAAGAATTTGCATAGACTTCACCAACTTAAACAAAGCATGCCCAAAAGATAGTTATCCGCTTCCCAGCATTGATCAGTTGGGGGACGCTGTTGAAGGACATGAAGCTTTATCCTTCATGAACGGGCATTCAGGGTATAATCAGATTGCTCTAGCTGAAGAAGATCAAGAACACACTGCATTTTTCACTCCACAGGGTTTGTACTGCTAAACCAGAATGCCATTTGGGCTAAGAAATGCAGGAGCAACTTATCAGCGGTTGGTAGACGCAATTTTTAAACCATGGATAGGACGCACCCTGGAAGTCTATGTAGATGACATGATGATAAAGAGTAAATTTTCAAAGGATCAGTTACAAGACTTGAGAGAAATATTTGAAGCCTTACAATAATACAAAATGAAAGTCAATCCAGACAAATGCATTTTTTGGGTTACGTCAGGAAAAATTTTGGGTTATTTGGTCACCAAAAAAGGGATTGAAGTTGATCTGGTAAAAATCCAGGCAATTGTTGATATGCCATATCCAAGGAATGTTAAATAAGTACAAAAATTAAATGGTTGTTTGGCCGCACTTAGCAGATTCATTGCCAGATCATCGGATAGATGTAAGCCCTTTTTTGACACCTTGAAAAAGAAAAGTAAATTTGTATGGAATGAGGATTGTGAGAAATCCTTCCAAAATATCAAAGCTTATCTTGCCACATTACCCGCACTACAAAAGCCAAACCTGAAGAAGTGCTCTCATTGTACATAGCCGCAACAGAAGATGTTGTAAGTGCGGTATTGGTACAGACAAATGACAAAGTAGAGAAACAAGTGTATTACATCAGTAAAACTCTTATACCAAAATTGAACAATTAATATTAGCACTGGTTTTTGCTACCCAGAAATTACGCACATATTTTCTAACACATTATGTGCGGGTACCAAGCAAAGCTCCGCTAGAGTCTGTGCTGAAGAATGTGGGAAAAATAGGGAGAATAGCAAAATGGAATGCACAACTGGAACAATTCCACATCTTATTCGAACTACAAACTGCACAAAATTCGCAAGTCCTAGCATATTTTCTTGCGGATTTACCACTAGATGATGATTTTGAAATCCAAGGTTTGCCCGGAATAGAAGATGATGATTCTCAAGATATTCTAAGTTTTGTAAATTCCCGCAGATGGGAACTATTTGTTGATGGGGCACGGAATAAAGAAGGTCCGGGAATTGGAATTGTGATTACAACTCCTACAGGAGACCGAATGGTACATGCATTTCGTCTTGAGTTTGGCGAACATACAAATAATATAGTGGAATATGAGGCTGTGGTTCATGCTCTACAACTCATCATTGAATTGGGAATATGCGATATGCGACTCACAAGTGATCCACAATTGATAATTCGGCAGGTTGAATTAAAATATCAAGCGCTTGATGAAGATTTGATATAATACAAGAATCTTGTGCAAAAGTTGGCGTCTCAAATTCCAAATATAATTTTACAAAATTATCCAGAGATAAGAATCGTCATACCGATGCATTAGCATTTATTTCTTCAATGATAAAAGATCATAATACGTCAGCAGTCAAAATTGGGTGCCTTTATGAGCCGTCAATTAAGTTGTGGGCAGTCGAAAACATGGAAGAAGAAATTGGGGAAGATATTGAAGATGCATCCATTAAAGATGATACAAATTTTCCACAAAAATCATAAAATGAATTATTCGGAGAAGATTGGAGGATTTCAATACATCAATACTTGCAAGATGGGATATTGTCGGAAAACACTAAAGAGGCAAGGAAGGTGCAATCAAAATATGTGAATTATCAGTTGCGGGAAAAAATTATGTACCGCAGATCTTTTTTGGGACCGTTACTTCGATGTTTATCACAAGAAGAAGGGCAGCGAATTCTCAAAGATATACATTATGGAGATGCGGGAAATCATAGTGGGAGACGATCTCACTCACATTAAAAGAAAAAACACAAGGATATTACTGGCCATTTATACATAAAGATGCCGAGAATCTGGTAAAAAGGTGCGAAGAATGTCAATGCTTTGCAAAAAGGATTAAAGCACCTGCAACAGAACTCAATTACATACTCATCCCCTGGCCATTTGCAAAATGGGGAGTAGATATTGTTGGGCCTTTAGTGGAAGGAACACGAAAGAGAAAATACTTGATTGTAGCCACAGATTATTTCACTAAATGGGTTGAAGCCAAAACTCTTGCACACATTAGAGATACGAATGTTTTCAAGTTTTTGTTCGAAAATATAATTTACAGATTTGGAATTCCGGTAACCGTATTCTCAGACAATGGACAACAATTACAAGGGGAAAATATTGATATGCTTTTCGAAGAATTTAACATCCAAAAGAGTAAGTCCACTCCACTTTACTCTCAAAGTAATGGACAGGCTGAAACAACGAATAAAACTATTGCCATGAATTTGAAAAAGACTCTAGATGGACATCATAAACGATGGTGCGAACAACTTCATAATACTTTATGGGCATATCGTACAACAAGAAGAGAAGCCACTGGAGAATCGCCGCTTCTTCTTACTTATGGAGCAGAAGCAATCATACCGACGGAAATTATTTTACCCACGACAAGGACAGAAGCATGGGAAAAGAATTTTAATTACAGACCTCATGCTTGAAAAATTGGATGATTTAGAAGAAAGAAGAGAGGTTACGCTCCAAAGAATGGAGAATTATCAAAGAAAACTGGCAAGAGAATACAACAAGAAAGTCAAGTTGCGGAACTTTGTGGAAGGGCAATATGTTCTACGGAAAATCCCGGAATACCAAAGGGATAAAAGAGCAGGAAAGTTTGCACCTACATGGGGAGGACCTTACGTTATACAAGATATTGCGGGACTAGGATCATAACATTTGCGGAATATGAATGGAGAAATCTTACGGCATCCTTGTAACGTACAATATCTCAAACCATATTACCCATGACCAACAATGAAATCGTACAATAATTTGAGCTCATAATAGGTAAAGCAGATCAAATGTAATCTCTCTAGAAAGTCCATGTAAATGTTTATGAGTGTATGATTATTGGATCTTTCACTACAGAGATGCCTAACATAACATTAATTATTGTATCAGGTACTCTCCATTTCAGGAGATGCTGTAGGGACCGCATCCTAATTTCCTCCTGGCCAGAGAGAAGTTAAACATGCGCTACAACCCTCAAAGTAACTCAAGGTACAAAATTTCCTTGTGGTTAATCAATTGAAACTCATTCAATGCACTAACAATCAATATATAAAAATTGTTTTGCAGGGAAAAAATAAAAGGAAAAATGAAAGTGAATATACAATTTGGAAGCAAGGAAAAATTAAGCAACAACAAAGCAAATGGAAAAACTAAGGTGCGGGAAGATTTGCTTCAAAAGGAGGATTATCAGGGACATCTTTGCGCTTATAAACTTTGGAAAATCCATCGGCTTGAACTCTATCAAGAGTGTTGTTGACCGTTTTTGCAATTCCAGCACGAGTTTCGACCCTCAACCAAGTAATATAGGCTTTTGTGGTTTCAAGCTCCTTCTTGTACTGATTTACTTCGGCTGTAGAATTTTCGACAGTCGTTTTCCAAAAAGTTATTTTCCCTCTCTCCGAAGCTAAATCCCGAACTACGCTTGAATTCTTCAGAGTTTCATGCGTCAATTTGACCTAAGCCTCTCTGGTTTTAGAGGATAAAATCTCTAGCTGAGTTTGCGCATCATTATCCTTGATAGAAGCCAGCTCCAGTTGCTTGTTGAGTTCCTCCACCTTAGCAGCGGCAGCACCAAGCTTTCCTTCATCCTTTGCAGCCCTTGCGGCCGCATTATTATATTTTCCTTCAAAATCAGTAACAAAGATAACATGTTAATTAATGTGGAAATAATATTCAATTTTAAATATTCAATAAAATAGGATACCTCTTGTGAGGGATTTAAACTCTGCTAATTCGCGAACCATTGCATCTTTAGTAACATCAAGGAAGTCATATTCATTTGAGAGTTTCTGATAATTCTCCTTAAGTTGCTGAAGATCTAAATGACATTGATCTATTTCCGCTTTCTTCAATTCCCGCAACTGATTAAATTTGTTTGTACATTTTTTAACTTTTTTATGTAAGCGGAAGATATCACTTTCACGCAGAAGAACGGTGTCAGATAAGTTGCGGATTTTAGTTTGAGCATCCACAAGTGATTTTCCTTTAGCATGAGCCTTTGAAGCTGAGTCATCTCTGTCTTTAATGAGTTGCGTTATGTACAAAGAAAACTGAGAAGTGTGATGTGATCCGGAACGAGAAAAGCCCGCAAGGATATTCTGACGTTTCGCACAAAGTCTGCGATTCTCTTCTTCTAATCTCTCAGATCGTGCCCATGCTTCAAGAACGCTATCCTTAGTCCACGATAAAGTAGCATTAAATTATTCTTTCTTGCGGATATTTTCTCCATATAAAAGTCGGTGATGCGATTCTAATTCATTGTACTTTCGTACGGCCATATTATTTCTATCGAGAAGGTTGTTAAATCTTGTCTTGACCTCCACATTTTCATTATTGATTTTTACAACTTGATATGTCAAGCGACTAACTCTATGTTGCAGCCTAGCCACAAGGCTTGAATCCCCCGCTGATCCCATGAAGTAATTCACAAAACAAGTAAATAATTTAAGAAAAATTGACGAGATGAAAAGCATTAAAACCTTGATTTTGAAGATCAAGCAATTGTTGACGAAATGCATCGTTTTCCCGCTTCAAACCCGCAGCATCTTCTTTTAAAGACCTAAATTGGGTCTCCATTTTCTTGGATCGTGCCTTGTAAAATTTATAAGTTAAATGTATGGCATTTTGACCTCGGGCAAGCTGTAATTTACAGGATTAAAGCTATAAATAGATGAAAATAAAATGAAATCTAAGGGTTATTAAAGAAGTAAAATACCTGCAAGAGAGCTTGTTAGGGGAAAGAATACACTTCACCATCTGCAAGCGCAACTGCCTCCGCAAGAGAAGAAGGCTAGTTTATGTAGAAGGTGGGGTCTACGGGTTGACCTTGGCCTCTTAGCCAGGCATTTTTCACTGTGTCATACGGTGTGGACCATATGTACTCCCGCAAGTTAGCGACCCTAGGACTATCTGATTCCACCAGCGGAGAGTCATGTGGAATAAATAGTAGCTCCTTTGACATAAACCACCGAAAGGCTTCCTCCTCCTCGTTCATAAGGTTTGAATCTCCCGCAATTCCTTTACCTTTATTCATTTTTAGGATTTCTTCATTTGTCAGCACTACCTCAGCGACAGTCACGCTTGCAACATTATTTACGGTAGGAGCAGTTTCCACCATAATACTTGCTGGTTCACCTTCTACTGCTCTAGTGCTGGCTGGCCCATATGCTGTCGCAGCATTAACCTACTCGCCCTCTCCAACTGCGATATTTCCCGACTCATTTTGAAAGGGGAGATCTTCTTTATCAGACGAACCATCTTCACTTGTTGCGGGTTCAAGCGGTTCATCAACAAATAAGGGAGAGAGTTGAAAAGAAAAGAAGAATCAGGCACGACAGTTTGGTGCGAAAAATTGACCGCAACATCTGAAATTTCCACCGCAGCACCAACTTGTTCCGCAGACTCAAAATTTTTTATTTGAAGTGTCATGTTCTGCTCTTATTCATGTCTCTCCGGAGCAGAGCTACCCTCACCTCTCAAGATTTGATGATGAAAGAGAGAGTCTCGAATTTCTCCCTCTTCCCTGTCAGTGGAAGCCCGGGGTGTACCCTTAGCTTTCTTCCGACCCAATTAATAAACCGCACAAATTAATTAAATAAAATTCAAAAGGATTACTAGAACACATTTGGGTAAATCAATACCTTTTCTGCGGGAGTTGCGGCTTTGCGTTTACCCCCGAATCACCTTTTGCGCCCATTAAGGTTTGCGGCTATAAAAAAGAAGAAGAAAACAATTCAACAATGTTGAAAGATTGATATGAAAAAAAAGAGAGAATTTACATACCACATTGGTAACATAAAAAACGAAGCCTTCAAAGTTTAACCGCCAAGCGCAGTAATTATCAAAACGCGTAAGAAGATTGTAGACCACACTTTCTGGGACGAACCCGAAGACCCATGGACCTTCAATAACCAAAGGAGTGTGGTACCACTTAAAATCGTAATCATCACAGATTTTCTCTTTCAAGGGAATCTGCATCCCAGGGATGAACTTCAACTTGGAGTTATCAATCTTCCACATCAGACGAAATCCATCACCACCTTTGCGGCCCGGATCAACACTCCACTTCTTATAATTCTTTGCAGCAATGTTGTCCGCATACGTAGCATGGAAGTTTTCGACCGTATAATGTTTACGATCTGCAGGATTGGGAACGTAACAGATGAAGTTGGTCATTATTTGGCTGCGCATGCTACACTCATCCAACACGTGCCACCAATTCCCATTATATTGAGTGATGGATCGGGATAAACCGTGCAGGGACTTGCTACAGTTGCGAGAACCTCATATTGGAAAGAATTCTCGCTCTAGTAAAGAGGAAGCTGCAAGCCCGCACCCAATGCTCCCACAGGTATTAACAACCTGTTGTTGGTGTAAATAAAACGGCTTCATCATCTCCAATGAAATTTCATCTCCTTCTACATGATCGTAGAAGGAAACTTTGAACTGTTGAAGATTGTGCTTCCTCTTAAACTCCTCGAGGTTCATCGACCTAAAACTATAGTTTTCTTGTGACCGCTTATTCTTAGGAGCTGGTTTGCTGGCCGCAACAGATAAATCTGCGGACTTTTTTAAGTTGGAAGATTGGACTCTTGAGCCACTGGATTCATCTACTCCCCTCTTCTTCGTTGTAGCATAGCGGGATGATTTCCTATCTAAAGGGTGATCATCCTGGTGAGAAGCACCACCAGCAACCTTGTTGTCATTCTTTCCAGTCATGATCAATCTTTATCTGCATATGAAAATAAGAGAAGTTAAGTACATTACAAGTAAGAGCAAAGAAGAAATGCTACAAAACAGAAGAACAACAAGGCGTTCGCTGAAAAAAAAAATACAGACCAGTAAACATTTTTGATCAAAGAAAGACACAGATCATGATAAAACAACCAGACATCAAAATAAAGATATCAACATCACCATTATCACCATTCATTCCAACAAACAGTAAACAGATAAACAAGAACATCAACAACATTATCATCATCAATGATTACTCCAAAAGGATTCAAATAAATAAATTGATAAAAGAAACAAATACGTTAAAGAAAAACTTAAGAGGATTACCTGTAACGAAGTAAAAGACAGAAGAAAATATGATGATTGGATAAACCATTCTAGGTAGATGGAAACTTAGCTCTTTTTTATAGGATTTGGTGTGCCCAGCTAAATAGTTTATTCATAAAAGGACAGAGTTCAGGTGTTAGAAATAACATGATAGTTGTCACCATATCTCGGAGTTTATCTCAACCATATCACCTTCTGTTTTTATTTTTGCAATTTGTGTTTCTCTAAGTGATTTGGTGGAGCACCGGTATCGAATTGTTATCGCTTCCAGGATGAAATAGAGTGTTGAGATCAAGTCCCATTTTTAATTCTTACAATAAAAAAAAATCGAGTATTGACACTTTGATAGCAATATGTGTGTGTTCTCCCTGTCTCCGTCGCCTAAGCAAACGTGGAACGCTGGATCCATGGAAACTATCATGTAAGATGCTGATAAGGACCATGCGCTTGGATTCAATTCGATCCAATCATGTTGTCAGTACATTTAGAAGTGTTTTGTGTTCAATAAATTGATCGCTGGAACCCTTGTATATACCAGTTGAATCGATATTAGTATAATGATTAAGACCAGTGGGAGCGCATCTCAATCCATTAGTATTCACCCTGGCACTGACTTTCAGACAGATATGGGAAACACCGTTCACCTTAGTCAACATGCACAAACTTCATTTTGTCTATTTCCATCTTCTAAATCTTTTCACGTGATTGAACTTTGATAGATTCTGAGTATCGTGGTTGAACGACTATCTGAGTAGAGCTTTGTTTTCTTATATATGAATTTTAGTATGCTTGAGAAAAACACTCGTATACAACAATTTGAATCATATAGGGTAATATAGCCGAAGAATTTAGTATGCCAACTAAATAGCTTGTTTAGTGTCTACCCTCAATCGTTCACGAGTAGCTAAAATTTGGAGTAAAGGTTTCGCGGGTATACCTCTTGTAAACCCTCACGAGACAAAACTCATCCACTAGGGACACCTAGGGATTCAAAGGCTTATTAGATATGCTAAATGTAGTCGCGATTCCTGCGAAAGTGAGTTAGGATTTTATTTTATTTTATTTGCTCGAGGACTAGCAAATAGTAAGTTTGGGGGTATTTGATAGACACATTTTTGTGTCTAAATTACGCTCGATTATCTATTTTGATAGTGTTCGATTTTGTACTTTTTATGGTTTTTTTTTTCTTTGTAGGTATTTTGAGAAATAAACATTTACGGAAAAATCGGCTCGAAAAGTGATAAAAGAAACCGGGGAGAATTGATAAATGCACCCAACTCTTGGATTGTGGGCACCCCTTTCTTTGAATTTGAAACCAAAAATGGCGGGAAGACTTTGGTTGAAAGTTTCTGTATGATTCTGTTAACCGAGTTTTAGGAGTTTAAACGTGTTCTTGGTATCTCAAATTGTTCAAACACTCAAAAGGTAACAAAACACGTCAAGTAGGATTAATTTTGCCGAGAAAAATGGTTGACAGTCAAGATTTTTTCCGGTGAATCCTTTTTCACCCGGGAATTGGTTAAAGGGATTTAGAGTATGATTTGGATAAGTTTTGGAGTCCTTATCGGTTAAGAAGGATCTCTAGGGTTTACTTATGTTATATAAAGCAAAGAGAGTCGAAGAGAAAGCTATGGGGAGGTAGCCAGAGCCACCAAAAAAATTCCAAGAGAAAACACTTTTGCTGCTGGTGAAGAAGAAGGTGAAGAACATAAGGCGCTCAGAAACTGTCGCTGATGCAGTCACTGAAGCAGTTGTATTTCTGAAGCACCTGAAGTACGTTCTTTTCTTATGTTTTCTTTCCTTTCTTCTGTAACGCTTATAAGCGTTTCTGTTCTCCTGTGTTACTGTTAATTCATCTTTGTAAACACATTTTGAGCTATAAAAATCTATTTTGAGGGTGTTTCCAATACAATGAGCTTATCACCATCACTGGGGCGACGGAGGAAGCCATTCTTCCAATAATTAAGTGGTAACTTCTGTTTGATCTATATTTTTTATAATTATTTTATTATTAATTACTTTAAATTAAATTGAAAAAAATGGTTTTTATCAAATAATTGTGTTTTCTTTTGACGGGTCATGCTTAGTTTTAAACTTTTGATGTCTCATACTTTCGATTTATAATTATTCTTTCAAAAACCTAACTTTGGCAATATTTAGAATAAATTGAATACAGGAATTGTAAGATTTGATCACTTGAAATATTGGCTAATGGTGGAATCTTTAGCACTAGTTCTTCCCATCAATTTAAAATCAAGTTTCCTTTAATCTTCTTTATTTTTAGTCATTAAAATTAGGTCTAGAAATCGAATCTTCACAAATATGAGAATCAAACCCTCTTTACCACTATATTAAAATTACATCAATTTTGGGCGCCGCCGACGCGGACTTGTTTTTAGGTTTAGAGTTTTAGATTTATTTTTAAGTTTTTATTTTTATTTTTAGTATTATTTTTTATTTTATTCTATTTTACGTTTCTTTGGGTATTTCACTTTTTGCTACAGGTTTGGTTCTTGGATTGAAAGGAAATAAAGCCAAAGATTTTGGTGATTAAAGACTTGAAGTTAAAGCTAAGGACTTGGAGTTAAAAGTTAAAGCTCAAAGAACGGAAAAGAAGACAAAGACTTTTATTTTTAGATTTTATTTTTATTAATCAGATTTATTTTCTTTAGATTTCATTTGTTTAGAAAATTGTATTAAGAATTTTTATTATTTCTGTAATTTTTCTTTTATTTTTGGACACTTTTTGGACTTTATTTTGGACTTTGGATATTTTATTATTTTTAAACCCTACGGAAGGGTAATTTAAATATAAACTGCTACATGGAAGGACGACAATTACGATATTGCCTCGGCTTCTCGGGTTCGCACACTGACACAGGAGTCGGTGGCCCGAGTCGACTAAAACCGATTCGTCCCCCGTCTGGTACGGGAGGTAATACTCGATCAACCCACGAATCCCCTGCAAGTGGGTTTACTGTATTCCTTCATATGCATATATGTTGAGGAACTGAATACGGACTTAATTTTCTAGTAAAGGGAAAGAACTGGCCATACAAGATAAAGACTCGGATTTCATCACCGTTTCCTTCTTGCCCGCTTTAGAAACACGTTACCAAACGCGAACCTAAACCTTAAAATTTTGACTAGAAAGAGACCGATAGGGTAACGAGCTTATAGGAAACTCGTTCAAAAGGACTGTACTGGTTACTTTATTAGCCTAACTCAAAGTTCGGGAAGATTATTTTAAGTTGATTAGAGCCGCCTTGTAACCCAGGGAAAAGTGCCAAAGAGACAGGGTTATCAAAGCTCCTTAGAGCTTATCCTGTTTCTCTTTGACTTAATCTAATTCGGATCGTTCTAAGAGGTTTTCTAAAAATGTAACTAGTTGCCTTTCGAAAGAATAGAAGCTGGTCTAGAAACAATCTAAGTGGAGCCATCATGCTTTTTGTTTGCTAGATTCAATAAGTTTGATTTGGTTGATTCGGCCTTGTTTGTGTATGTTGAGATCCCCTTCATGTTAGGATTTATTTTCTTAGATTTTTTAGGAAGTTTTTAGAAAATGTCGAACTGGTATTATAAGTACCAATACAATGAATATCCGACTGAATTTCAAAATAGACATTATCCATACTATCAACATTGTGTGGATAGTAGTCAGGATCACCGCCAACCTTTTGGAGGTTATTACTCATACCAGTGTGATCCCAATTACTATTCGTACATACACTCGTCTTATGAACATCAAAGTGAGAAAAAAATTTAGTTCTTTGTCTTGGAGGGATTCCCTAAAGCAAATGCAATCTAGTACTCCCCATGATGATTCGAGTTCTTTTTCTTGGAGGAATGCCCTAAAGCAGATGCAATCTAGTACTCCCCATGAACCTATTATGCCTCTAGAAGAATCACATGAGCAGTTGCAAACCAGTACCCCTTATGATCCATTTGATTTTCTAAAAGAATCCCTCAGGGAGTTGACTAAGAGTACAAAAAGGTTTGGATTAAGTGTGAATGAAATTTATGCAAAGAATAATATTGTTCAAAATGATCTTAATTGCCAATATAGTGCTACCCTTGATAATTATTCACCTAGTCAAGAGGACGAGGATAGAATTGGTAACACTACTTATTTAGACGAGGTTCAAACATCTTCATGTGTTTATGATGATGAGGATAGTATTGGTGAAGAACTTGAAATATACAGGCAGAGTGATCAAGAAGTTGTCACTCCAATTGTGCTTCATGATGATAGTGTTATTTCTGGTTCAGATCCAAATAATTTTAATGATTATTTTCACCTATTCAAAAGGAAGAGGATTTGACTAGAGATACCACTGTTTTAGACGATGTAGAACTTTCTTGTTTAGAAGCCGATAATGGTTTAGAGGAACGGGTTTGTCCTAAGAATATTTTATTAGAGTCCAACGATTTAGAAACAATAGTCTTAGATAACAAAGATAGACATGTAGAGATTTTAAATATGAGTGAGGATGCACCACTTGATTATAACTCAGAAGAAGCAATTGACCATTTCCAGGAATCTGATGATCTAGAAATTAGGGAAATTATGACTAGTCTATCTAGAGACACCCAAAAATCTAAGTTTGGGGGTGACTATCATTCTCCCTGTGGTTTACCTTTGACTCTTTTAAAAGTCCATCACTTGGGACTTGATGTTTATGCCTCTACCATATTAAGAGACTATGGTCGATGTGGTTTACCTAGGCGATAATACCAAAATTGACTTTGTTTCCCACCAAAATATTTTCTTCCATATGTGGGAACGTTAGAATTTCAAATGTGTCATTATTGAGTTTTGAGACTAAGCGTAATTATTTTATGGAATTAGAATCGACACATTTGCTTAAGAATGACCACCTTCATAGTAGTCAAATGTGTGAGTCAAATCTGATTGACTTTGAGGATCCACAATTATTCAGGTTATTATTATGTTCTTCTAAGTTCTGAGTTGAGTTACTCCAGACTCTACAACCTGATCCTGTTGATCCTGCTTATGAGGGAATTCAGCCCATGAAAATATTTTATCTAGACCCTTTTATAGACTCTGAACCTGAACCACAGCTAGAAGTAGTTATCTTAAACGCAAAACTAGATAAGGGTATGCTTGATTTGTTCATTTTCTTGGCCTGTTGTAGTTTCCTCTTATTTGTGATAGCATTATTTGATTCGGATGACCCAAAGTTGTTCTGACTATTGCTATATGATTTTATGAGGTGACTAATTCTTTCTTAGTCTGGTTGAAGTCTTTAAACTTAGCACTTCTTGAAGTGGTAACAGTTTCTCCTTGTTCATGTTTCTAATCATTCATCTTTAGAACATTGAGGACAATGTTCGGTTTAAGTTTGGGGGTAAGGGAGAAAGAATCAAACTCAAGAAAGATAATCTTTATTTATCTTCTTCAATTTTTCGATTGCTATATTTGTTGCATATCCTAAGTAGCAATTTAAACCTAAGAACGATTCTTAATTGTTACATTTGAAAGATTAAATCATTACCGACACAAAGATCTGGCTTCACTATTAAAACCATGTTGAGCGTGAACTGAATGTTTCATTTCATCCAAGAGCATATTGACTCATATATTTCAGCCTGTACAAACTTCAACTTGTTTGACTATGTATAACTGTGGTATGCAATTAAAAGCATGTGAATCATCTTTGACCTGTACCCATTGAGCTATGAATGTTAATCTGTTTAGCCGGCTGTATATAAATGAAACTGATGAGTTATCTCTAATCTCTAGCTAGGAGCTGGATGCTTAAGTTCCCCTAATTACTATCTATTTCAACGCACTGATAAAAAAAATTTATGAATCTGATGAACTTTAGTTGTTCAGGTTGACAATGATTTGTTGTGTCTGACTGCATTTGAATGGCATTTAATGTTGTACATCACCAATTTGAGCAATATCTGTAGCTTACTGTGATATTTGAGAAAAGTTAATTCATACCTTTTACATCTCATTAACAGGGTGTAGTCACACATGTTGTTCGTATATAGTCTCACACACTGTTAGTAGCATGAGTAATTACTTTGATTCATCATTTAATTCATGTTTAAGTACCTTACGGATTCACACACTGTATTTCTTAAAATTGCATTTATGGTACTACTGAAATTGCTGCCAGTTACCATTTCGAATATTATGAACTTCTTAAAACATTTTTATGAAATGCGAGGACACCTTTTAAAGGCACTTCAGAGATGCAGCGGTCATGCGATGATGTACTAGGGGCAGTTTACAAAGAAACCAAGTTTTTAGCTAGGAAATGAGCTAAGTATTACGCGCCATTTATGTATTTCATTTCGATAATTTACTAACCCACAATATATTCAGTACTTCCCATTGCTCATAATTTTTGTTTTATATGCTTTGTACTCCTTAACATAACTCAGCAATTCATAAATACTTCATATAAGCATTCGAGGATGGACACTTCTAATTGCTTATACTTCACACAAAGAATACTCATTAGATATTTCTATTTATTTCGTATACTTCATACTTCTTATTCAAGAACCATACTTCTCATCAGTCAAGAATCGATATTTCTTACTATTTATACTTCATATGAATTATGAGAAGAATTCTCATTGGATATTTCTTATACTTTGTGTGGGAATCTAAATGCTTCTTCGGGAATTATTATTCGAAAATGGGTACTTCATACTTCTCATTATTAAGTACTTCTTGAAGACGGGTACTTCTATTTTATTATATTTTGGATTTCTTACGCAACGACTACTTCGTAAGAAAGTGATATTTCTTACTCCTTACGGATATTTTTGATTTCTTATTTTGGATATTTATCATATACTTCTCAAAGATACTTCTTGAAGATACTTCTCATATACTTCTTGAAGATACTTCTCCAAGTTCAACTTCTTGAAATATAATGATTTGTGGGTTTTTAAGTTCTAGTGCTCTAATGTATGCACAGAAGATGTTTGATTAATGCCTTATAGAGACGTGTCTTCTTGGAATACAATGTTAAGTGCTTATGCGAAATGTGGTGAGTTAGAGAATGCGAAAAGATTGTTTTATGAGATGCCGGTGAGGAATTTAGTTCCTTGGAATGCTTTGATTGCTGGGTTTTCTCAGAATGATCGGTTTGATAAAGCTTTATCCACGTTTTCGAAGATGTTGAAGGCTGGAATTAGACCTGATAAAACTACAATATTATCTGTTGTTTCAGATGTAAGCTCAATTAGTTTCCCTGAAGATGATGTTGTTAAACAGGGTATTCACAAAACTGAAAACCGGCAGAAGCAATACAGTTATTTCGGGATATGCAAGTGGATATGCAAATGGAAAATTCGACACAGAAACTTGCATTGGACATTCAGATCCGGAAAAGTTTAAGTCAGTTCAACTTGGATTCGCCAGTTGACCAACTAGTTTTTTTCGGAGCATGTTTCAAAGTGACAGGTCTGAAGCATTCCAGGTCACCAGCAAAGCAAGATAGCTCACAAGTGCTTAGTAAAAGCAAGATGAAAGGAGAAGATCCATTGAATGCTACATCGCAAGTAAAAGGTTGACGAAGGTTACAAACAATATAGGGATGGTTCGCAGAGAACTCAAATCAAGAAACATAAGGTGCAGTTAGCATAACAGTAACAAGGAGTCACGATAATAGCTCGCAGATACAAGCCTAGCATGCATATACAGAGAACGGGTACCGATCGAATGAGAAGCTTCCAAAATGAGCTGAATTACAGTCGTAATACAAACAACAAGAGAAGGCGAAAACGAACAAATGATCCAGTCGTAGCGAAGAGACTTCTCAATACACCAGCAATTCCTTCCATTATCCAACTAAGTATCAATCATTTTAAAGATTTTTTATGTGTAGTATAACATGAAATAGCATATGAATGATTAGAAAATCCAGACTGCCTCAACGAATTATACACCTATTTCAATTGAAACCAATCAGGTAGCTCACTCCACCTTGAGAAGCGCTGATTGATATTATCATATTTGAGCAACGAACCCATGATTAATTTTATGGGAACTATTTTAATACCAGGATTATTGGTAATAAGAACATAAGCTTTTATAAATCTCATTTGATGCATATAGTTTATTGGTATTAAATCCTAACTTTCTTTATTTCCAAGATAGTAGTGTTTGCCCAGATAATATTATGTCTTTATTTTCAAAGCCATCAGCAAAACAAAAATTGGGATAAGTTTTATTTACTTTCCATCTATATACCTTGTCTTTGATATCTTGATGTCGACCCATTTCCTGCTCATTCCTGTGTGTTCCATGATTAGACTGAGTAATTCACTCAAAGGAGACAGTAGTGTTAGAAAGTTGAATGGCTGTGATTTTAGTTGGTTTTAGTGTCTGCATTGAATTTAGAAAGTTGGTTTATCTTCTAAATTGAGTTTGCAGGTCGAAGAGAAGCTATACAAGCGTGAACATATAACAACAAAAGTATATCTCTGTCAATATAAAAAGACGTGCATAAAGTGTCTATGGAAAGGATTTTACAGCACAAAGGGGTCTATCCTGACTTCACAAGAGAATCATCAATTCTTGCAGCAGGAAGAACAAATGTGCAAAATGTGAAATTATTTCTTGGTGACCGGTGAAAGAAGTTGGAATATATCTTGTTGGTTGTCCGAGAATATCGGAAGAGGTGGAAATC
Source organism: Papaver californicum (assembly GCA_023531435.1). NCBI lineage: Eukaryota > Viridiplantae > Streptophyta > Magnoliopsida > Ranunculales > Papaveraceae > Papaver > Papaver californicum. The sequence goes on from JAJJMC010016059.1 coordinate 1,412,672, forward strand.
TACTTTGATAATTTATGGACGCTTGCAGCTCTTAATTCTTCAAAATACATCAAACCTGTTTGGGACGAGCATTCACAATTCAACCGAGAAGTTCCTTGTTGGTCATATTTTGTCGAGTTGAAAGTGAGGTGTAGATCTCCACTTCCTAGCTATGTAAGGGTTCCCCACATAAACGGCTATCCCACTCTGTCAGATCCTTTTATGTTCAAAACGCTTATTAAGACTCCTGGATGTAACAATTCCACTATTCATCATCACTCCAGCTATCTCTCTGTTGCTCCTCCTGATCTATTATTTGGTAAGTTCCAGTCTGATGAATAAGCATAGTTGGTAACAATTAAATCTGTAGGATCAAGGGGAACTCCGTCAACCAGTATTGTTGCTCCAGCAAGCCCAACTGCTTCAGCTTCTTCAGGTGTTAGGACTGGCTTCTTCGAGCCAAACAGGAGTCTTGTAAAACCAACACGAATTGGATTCATCGGATATTCTCCAACCCCATGGAAATAGCTAATCTCACAATCCCAGCAGCGGAACTATTACTGATCTTCAAGTCTTCACCTTTATCATGAAGAGATAGAGTTGCACAAGTAGCAGTTACATCATTTTGAAGTTGGTGACTTCCAACCATAGGCATTCTTACATCAAATAATTCAATAGACAGGAAGATGCTGGCACAATAGTGGTTATGAATCCATACTTGGCCTTTGCAATGCTCTCTAAGGCACTCCCAAGCAGATCCAAATGTTCTTCTCCTATAGTAGTTATAACTGATGCTAAAAGTTCCGAACTAGAGAACACATATGTGGCATTTCGTGCTCCACCTAGGCAAGCCTCAATAATTACAACGTCAACATTCTCTTGATCAAACTAGGTGAATGCTAAAGCAAAATAGAGATATGAGATAATTCTTCCATGGATTAAATTTCTAAGAGAAGTAGCAACTCTCGTCAATATCTGTGAAAGAAACAAGCTCAAAAAAAATAAGCTTTCATTATCTTCTTCAATTTTTCGATTGCTATATCTGTTGCATATCCTAAGTAGCAATTCAAACCTAAGAACGATTCTTAATTGTTATATTTGAAAGATTAAATCATTACCGGCATAAAGATATGGCTTAACTATTAAAAGCATGTTGAGCGTGAACTGAATGTTTCATTTCATCTAAGAGCATATTGACTCATATATTTCAGCCTGTAGAAACTTCAACTTGTTTGACTATGTATAACTGTGGTATGCAATTAAAAGCATGTGAATCATCTCATTGAGCTGTGAATGTTAATCCGTTTAGCCGGCTGTATATAAATGAAAATGTTGAATTATCTATAATCTCTAGCTAGGAGCTGGATGTTTAAGTTCCCCTAATTACTATCTATTTCAACACCATGGTAAAAATTTCTTATGAATCTGATGAACTTTAGTTATTCAGGTTGACAATGATTTGTTGCGTCTGACTGCATTTGAATGGCATTTAATGTTGTACATCACCAATTTGAGCAATATCTATAGCTTACTGTGATATTTGAGAAAATTTAATTCATACATTTTACAGCTCATTAACAGGGTGTAGTCACACATGTTGTTCGTATATAGTCTCACACACTGTTAGTAGCATGAGTAATTACTTCGATTCATCATGTGATCCATGTTTAAGTACCTTACGGATTCACACACTGTATTTCTGCTAAGTCTCTCATTAAAAACATTGTTAATTCTAAAATTGCATTTATGGTACTATTGAAATTGCTGCCAGTTACCATTTCGAATATTATGAACTGCTTAAAACATTTTTATGAAATGCGAGGACACCTTTGAAAGGTACTTCAGAGATGCAGCGCTCATGCGATGATGTACTAGGGAAGTTTACAAAGAAACCAAGTTTTTAGATGGGAAATGAGCTAAGTATTACGTGCCATTTATGTATTTCATTTATGAATTTACTAACCCACAATAGATTCAGTACTTCCCATTGCTCATAATTTTTGTTTTATATGCTTTGTACTCCTTCGGGAATTATTATTCAAAAAGGGATACTTCATACTTCTCATTGTTAAGTACTTCTTGGAGACGGGTACTTCTATTTTCTTATATTTTGGATTTCTTACGCAACGACTACTTCGTAAGAAAGTGATATTTCTTACTCCTTACGGATATTTTTCATTTCCTATTTAGGATACTTCTCATATATTTCTCAAAGATACTTCTCATATACTTCTTGAAGATACTTTTCATATACTTCTCAAAGATACTTCTCATATACAATCTGTGTATATTTCGGGTTTCTTATACAAAGGATATTATTATTCGAGGATTGATACTTCTTATTTGAGATACTTCTTATTAGATATACTTTCTTATGATGTATATACTTCATGGATGGCATCATTTTTCTGATACTCCATGAATTCGTATATTTTTGCAAAGAGTACATATTTAAGGATCGTTACTTTTTACGGCATCAATAAAACTCACAATATATCAAACCATATTACCCCTAAACAATCAACGCAATCATACAATAATTTGGCTTCATACTAGGTAAAGCAGAACAAATGGAATCCCTCTAGAAAGTCCATGTAAATGTCTATGAGTGTATGACTATTGGATCTTTCTCCACAGGGATGCCTAACATGACATTAATTATTGTATCATGTACTCTCCATTTCAGGAGGTATTCTAGGGACCGCATCCTAATTTCCTCCTGGCCAGAGAGAAGTTAGAGATGCGCTTCAACCCTTCAAAGTAACCCAGGGTACAAAATTGCCTTGCGGTTAATCAATACACGCTCATTCAATGCACTAACAATCAATATATATATATTCATAAATTGTTTTGCAGGGATAAAAATACAAGATAAAATGAAGGTGCAAGTACAACTTGAAAGAAGGCAGACATCCAATTAATATGGCGAGTAACTTCGCTGGGAAACGGTCTAGCCCGCAACCACTAGAAAATACGTAGATTTGTAGATGTCAAGGGTACCAGACAAAATAAGCAGGCCACATACCATTGGATATGGAACCCTCACAGACTCTCACAAAAAAGCTAAGTACCTCATACTTTCTAGATCTCAAATTTTACAATTACTTTACAATCGAGATGATAGGTACTCACAGGCGTTGGCACGTATGTACAAATCTGCGTCAAATGACACCTGATACGGGACCCATCTCGATTAACACCTTGAATTTGAATCCCTGATTGACTTATACTTTTATACTAGATTCAATAGTACATATTTTCATAAAGATTGAATGATTAACAATTTATTAATCTATTTATCATTTCTTGTTATAACATGTGGAATGATATTATTATATTAATGTGCTCTTATATGAAAGTTTAGCAGCAAAATTATATTGTTGAATGGATTAGGTTCTTCCTTTTATCATGAAAAGGCCAGGAACAAAGAAACCGCGGGGGCATCGCATGATCTAGGAACAAGATGCTCTAGATCATTGCCAAGAAATATCAACAAGAAGATAGCAGTCATACTTAGCCAAGACGCACCGCAGTGCATTAGCAACATCAACCACCAAAGTACGGTACAAAGAAGACATGAAGATATTTTTTCTTAAGGGTTGTTCTGCAAACAAACCTTAAGAAAAGGGGCAAAATTATGAGTACCAAAAATCTACTTCAACACGTGGCAGACTTAGAATCGGCAGCCACATCACTGGTGCAATCAAAGGGTTTGGACACGCTCTATTGGAGGAGTTGGCTGGATTTAATGCAGTTGTTCATAAAGAACTTTTCTTGGCGGGCTTCTATCACCATGGTAAGCTAAGAGGATAAGGAAACACACAATATTGAACGTGGAGATGTAACGAAGGTTCCAGCAGGAACTGTAGTGTATCTGATTAACAAAGACAACAATGAGAAGTTAATTCTTGCTAAGCTTCTTCAGACTGTTTTCACTCCTGGCCATGTTAGGGTGTTATTTGGACCTGGAGGAGAGGACCCTGAATCATATTACAGCAGCTTCAGCGATGAAATTCTCCAGGCGGCCTTCAATACCAACACGGAGAGGTTACAGAAGTTGGGGCAACAGAAGAGAGAAGCCATTGTGAAGGCATATGAAGAACAAATTATAGCTTTGAGCCCTCACTCCCGCTGGCCTTTCGGTAGTGAATTAAATGGACCTTATAACCTTTTCCACCATCATCCAATGCACTCTAGTAACTAAGGACAGCTATATCAAGTAACTGCTAACGAGTACAGACGACTGGAAAACCTCGACGTCGCCGTCACTTTCGCCAACATTACAAAGGGAGGAGTGGCTGGTCCATACTAGAATTCTAAGGCAACAAAGATTGTTATGGTGGTTGAAGCCAACGGATACTTTGAGATGGCATGTCCTCACTTGTCTTCATATTCGTCTGGTTCTGCTGGAAGAAGCAGTGGAAGGTATCAGAAAGTGAGTCCGCACCCTCAAGTGCAGTTCATAAAGAAAATGAGTCTGCACCCTCAAGTACAGAATATACAAGTGAGAATGATTAAGCTTCTCAAGTTGGTCGGCAACATTAAAACTACTCTTTCCCGCAGCAGCACAAGCACGCAATAGCAACTCAAGTCAGTTGTGCAGTTAAAGCTCATGAATTGTAACCATCATTACCCGCAGCTAAAGCTCATGAATTGTAACCATGATTACCCGCAGCTAAAGCTCATTCATGTCCGCAGCACAAGTGAGAGTTTGAATCCACAGTTCAAGTGATACGTCCGCAACTTACAATTCAAATCAAGTTTGACCAAAGAAGCTACCCAAAGCTCAAGCCCAGCAACAATTCGTCTGCAAGCCAAGCAACAATTCGTCCGCAAGCCTAGCAACACTTCGTCCGCAAGAGCCTTGGGAAGCCAGAGAGGAACCTTGACATCCTGCACCACTTTGTCTTTCCACCATAATGTACCTTCCATCAAGTTCGTAGCCCGCAACACTAAAACCATTTTGACCGCACTCATTTCATACCATCATTTTCCCGTTTCACCATCCTTTTCCCGCACCGTCATTTGCCCGCACCATCCTTTGCCCGCACCATCATTTTCCCGCACCAAAATTAGACTAAGGCCATTTAAAGATAAGACCAACATTGACAAATGACAAATCACTATCGACACGTGGAGGACTTCATTGACACATGGCGGATCATCCCTTTATAAGAAAAACCAATGTATTAGAGAGAGGGACTTTTTTTTTTTTTTTTTT
>JAJJMC010016059.1:1417971-1522913 GCA_023531435.1 Papaver californicum
TTTCTACTTCATTTCTTCTGTAACCTAAGAAATCAATAATAACCTCCAACTTTCATGACCCGTGGACGTAGGCAGATCTCTGCCGAACCACGTTAAACTACTTGTGTTGATTTCAATTTCATTTTCTGTATCAATTGAATTTCAATTTTTTGGTTGTGGTAATCATGAAAATGGTCATCACATGAGGAGTGTGACTAACATTAAATAGGATAAGACTGAAACTGACGAACCGTCGAAAACTGAAAGAGAGAGAAACTTTATCAGAGATTTGATTTCCTCGAAACCGTCAACTGACAGAAACGTGGGAAGAGAAGTAACTGCTAGTGTAAAAGTCGGGAAAAAGTAAAGTAAAACGTGGGAAGTAAAGTTATTGCAAGCGTGAAAGTCGGAAAGGTAATAATTATTTTCCCTTTTTAAATTTTTTTACCATATATTAAGATTTAAAAGAAAAAAAGGGTAAATTGTGAGGGTATAAAATCCCAAACTACACGTGGACCAATACAACGGAAGGAGCATCAGATTATAATAAAACGAGAAACACTGAAATAAAGCCTTAAGAGAAGTACTGAAACAGACAGCTTCGTTGCATGATCGACGCGTGGGCTGCGGGAAAGTAGGGCACACTGTTCAAAACAGATAGCTTTGTTGCTTCACTGACACATAAGCTGCGGGAAAGCATGACACAGTAAAGGAAACTGACAAGCATCGATGCATGAGAGACACATTTCAACTGTACAGGTGGCGGAACAAAAGAAACTAAAGCATGATGAATCATATTCAATGGCCATATGTCAGACATGCCATGATTCTAATAAGGTTGTAAGGTTTATCCAAATCCAGAACAACAACTTGAGTAAAAATCCACAAAAGAGTTGCGGGACATCAAGCGATAAGCTAAAGAAAATGGGAAATACGCATACAAAGTCTTGCGGAAAACACAAAGAAGTATTGCGTAAAACACGAATATGCCTTGCGGGATACACTACACTCCAAAGACTGGATAAGAACAAATAGGTGGAAAGTTAGATTAGAGGGACCCAGGAAAATTTTCTATAAATACCAAGCTTTCAAACAGGAAGAAGGACTGAAAAAATTGGGTAAAAATTAGACATAAGGCATAGGATCAGAGCAAAGAGTTTAGGTATGAGACTTGTGTAAATTTCAAAGTATAGTTGTTCTTTGATTAGTTCAATTTTTATCATAAGGCATAATTTCTTTCTGTAACTTATAAGGATTAATCAAGAATGATACAAAATGTTTCCACCCGTGATATAAACAATTTGATTATCGAACCACGTTAAATTCCTGTGTTGATTCATGTTACAATTTCATGTATTTATTGCTAACATACTCTAAGAGTAAATATGTATTGATTTCATTTTAAAATATTTGATTTCATTATGTTTCAAACTATGACGATTGTGATCCAAAGACGCGAGATTTTTGGTAATCACATCTATACAGTTCATTCTCAGGTAAAATCATATCACGCCGATAACATTCATTCATCAACAGTTACCATTATCCTAACCCTCTTTTTTTGAGTGTGCTAGTATATAGCACGTGTTATACACCGATGATATTATAGGAGGTTATATTTATAAAATTAGGATTAGACCGAATTCGGTGAGGAACCAATTACATCACATAGTAATTAGATAGTAATAGTAATATATGCTTCAAAAATAAAAAAAGTAATAGTAATATATGTAGTGGCTTCTCCGATTTTATGTTTCCTGATCAGGGTTATCCTAAATTCCTAACTTTGTTTGTTGAATATATGTTTTTATTTGCAGGTTAGAGATGGGGTTGAGACTCCAAGGATATGTGATTGAAGAAATTAGTTTCTTAAAAATAATTGTATTGATTCATTTTATATTCATGAGCAAGGTTATAAAATCGTGAATCGTAAAGTGACTCAAATTACTTTATCTTTTGAAGATCGAATCGTATAATAAATCGACTCACGATCATTCTCATATATATATTTGAAAAGAAAAAAATATAAAAGTATATAAGAAATTGGTGTAGCGCAGTGATCTTTGAAAAACCAGATAAATTTTAGGGGTTCGGATATTAAGCTAGGTTCAAATCTTAAATCTTTTGTTTTTCTTATTTAAGCAAGGTTCGAATCCCAACTCTTTTTTTTATTAAAATATTTATTATAACTTATAAAAAACTTAAGACTCATATATTAAAAAGTAATATTTTCGATTCAGAAAATATTTGACTCAGGATAGCAATCTGAATTGATTTTTAAATTATTGGAATATGTTAACCTAGACTCAATTTATCTGTATTCTATTATTTTAATTTTGGGTTTTATTCGATTATCTTTGTTCTAGTTTATTGTTTTGCATCTAACCTTGTCCATGCATAATATATATATATAGTTTGGTTGATGGAAAGAAGAAGTCAACTCAAATGGAATTATACTGAGCTTGACTTGACCGAGAAATCAACATATTATTAAACTTTCAAGAGTTTTTTTGAATAAATTTCTTAAGTTTGATGAAGACGAGTGAGAAATCAAATCTGTGTTACGCATCGGGTTCGATGGAAACTTTTTTTATTGTTGCTTCTTGTATATTAAAAATTACCATCTAATACATTAACAGGCTAATATTTTAAAAATTATCCGAATAGAGATGTATCTTGCAAATGAAAATACCGAAATATATCCCTCTGGCTTGACGCATGTAATTTTATTCAAAGAAAACATATAACTTTTGCTAAAAAAAACATCATAAAAAAGAAGTTTTTTTTTCTGAAAAGGCTTAAAGCCCAAAGGTTATAAATAAAAATTAAAAAAAAATTAAAAAATTATAACACTACCCATATTTAAAATCCACTTAAAAATGGGTAAACGTTAATTTTTGATGGAGATGTATTGCTAACCATGTAGATATATAATGACCAGTACCATAAATCAGTTCTCAATAAAATTTACAAAGCGTATCATTTTTTCATGTACCGATTTGATAACCCCATCATTAATTTGTTAAGGTCATTAAAGTTATTGATAACTAAAGTACTAAACTGTTTAATCCAGTCAAAAGTGTCTCTCAATATTTCAAAAATAAATGAAGGGTCCAAATACATGTTTTATGTGGTTACAGTCACTTTAAAAATGAAAGGGAATTATTGTTATAAGGTATAAGTTAGGTTTTGTAATATGTCAATTTACATGTTTGTTCAACCGAGTAAGCACATTATGTAGTTACCATTGCAGTTTTTGATGTTCTTTCAAACAAATTTTTTCACTTAAATGTCGATGTGGAATATATTAGTTGATATTACTTTTTGTACCCTGTAAATTTCCATGTGGGAATTGGGATGGACATAAAAAGGACAGGAAAAAAATAACTATTTTTATCAACAATATAAAGCACAACGTAGTTATAAGTGGTGGCTGAAATTTCGTCTTGGTAAGTTAAGGGGAGGACAAAGAGTGGTCTGGATTTCATCTTGGGAAGTTAAGGTGGGACAAAGACTGGTCAGGATTATAAGATCTGTTTAAGTTTTGGGACAAGTAGCGATTCGGAGATATTTTTAATAAAACCAGATCAATAATATAAAACAGAACGTGGTTATAAAGGACAGTCAGGATTTCGTTTGGGATGGATAAAGAGCAGTTGGGATGTGTTTACGAGGGTATAAAGAAGGGATAGGATTTTTCCGGGATGTGTAAAGAGTGGTCAGGATTTGTATAGACAAGTTAGACTAACCATACGTGTGCAAGCATGGCGCTTGGTTATCTGACTGATAAATGGATTAAAACACTCCCAATTCAGTTTCTCAAAAGAAAACACAAACTTTTTAATAATAAAAAATGAATCGAAGATCAGTTAGATGGAACGCGATCACCACCACTGTAAACCTCTCCGAATTGCCACTGATCCAGTGAAATTTTTTCAATTTTTTTGTTTTCATTCTATCGTGATAAAGCCTGTCGCTAAATCTCTAATGGAGATTTTGAAGTGGATTTGAAGGTATTTTCTAATTATTTTTTTCAATCTTTGTTCTATGTTATATCATTCATAAAAAAATTAGGTGTCAATTTTATTTCTCCTTTTAAGATTTAATCTTAATTTCTGGGTTTTCACTAACTCCTTGAATTCTTGATTTTACAGAGAGTTCTTGAATAATTTTGTTAAAAAAATCAATTCAAAACGAGCTTATGTGACAGCAAAGAGGACACAGAAGTTTCTTTTGTGCGTGTTGGAGCATACACTCAAAGAGCTCTAGCACGTACACAATCAAGCATGCTCGTGCCCCTTCATATTTTCTCAAAATTTCCCCCCATTTTCTTTCTTTCTCTCACTAAAACCCAACAGGCCAACAAGAAAGAGGGTTTAAACTTTTCCCTTTCTCTTCCTATGCTCTGCATGGATTCCGTAATGCTTCATTTAGTATTCAATGATCTTAAACGATCGATGTTGGTTACTTCTTAAACCAGATTTTGAAACCATTTCTGACTTCGAGTCTTATATCATCAATACTTTCCCACTACACAAATCTTGACCTAATGGCATTCTCCTCTCTGTAAGTTACTTTGTCTTTCTGGGTTTAATGAATAGATACATATCTATGTGTGTGTTTGGGTAGATCTTTTGCAGACTGTCTATTTAATTTTATTACTCAATGAGTCTTTTGCAGATTGATGGATTTTTTTGCCACCAACATCCTCAAAGATAAAGATATTATCAAGTCTGCTTTAGGTTTTTCTCTTATGATATTAATTTGGCGCTTCTTTATGTTGATACATTTTAAATTTAATGTGTATTTTTTGTGTGGAACGTTTCAATCAGAGTTAAGAAGAAAATACATCTTTTGAGAATGAAAACCAATCCAAGAGAGGGACTGTTATTATTACATGCCTTGAAGTGTTATATACACAGATATGTTGAATTTGATATGGAACTTAGGAAAGGAATGGGCAACTGTTGATAGATATGGTTGTCTTTTCACCTTGTTAACCTGAATATTGCAGAGTAGTTGTGACGCCTTAAACCTTTTTCGGGTGTGTATACTAAATAAGTTACCCCTTAATAAAATTAGTACGTTTGATTAATAGAAGGATAAATTCACAAATTTCTTTAAGCATGCTTGACTCGTGTAATGTGAGCAGCTAGGGGCACATGTGAGTTTTTTCTCCGCGTGATAAAAACAAGAAAAAACTCTCTTCTTCGGGCACTTCTTCGGCTCTTCTTCCCCGGGGGTGTGATAGAGAAATAAAAAAGTGAGAGGTACTGCGAGATGGAGCTGAGAATTCTTCCGGCTTTCCTCCTCTTCTCTTTCTCTGTTCAACAAAAAATTTATGCATGAGTGATATTCATGGAATTTAACAAAGCTTGGAGTTGTTACGGCTGATAAATCAATGATGATAGAGAGTATCATTTTTGTTAGGGTATGAGTAGCGTTTCAAAGATTGACGCTGTCCTTGGGTTGATCACTAATCCAGGTTTGGTGAATGGATTGAATGAATGTTTTATGGCTTTCGTATGATGGGTTTGTTTAGTTTCATCCAATCCATGTTGTATTGAAGAGATTTGCTCACTTCCTCTTTTTCATTTGTAAACCCCTGCTAGAAAGTCTGTGCTTGTATGTTAGCTAAAAGTAATGTTATTCATAATGCTTGGATGTTGCTTGTTAAAATGCGTGAGAGTGTAGCTTGGGGTTTGAGCTATGGTGAAACTGATACTCTCGTGCAACTTCAACATGGTTTACCTAATGCTACAAGTGTCCTTTGTGCTGACTTGTTGAAGGTCAGTGTAGGTATACAGGAACATGGAAACATATCACCAACTGTTTTTACTAGAATTCAAATATCTATTCATATTTCATTTGCCGTATCTCACAATTTTGGGAAGGCTTGTTTCTCTTTTGATCTGGAAATTGTTGGTGGGATTGGAAGGAACTTGCTTCATACTGTTTGCCTCTTAGATTAAATTTGAACCGTTGGAAAGTAGTGATTTTGGATATGTTATTCATAACTAGTTCATAAAGACTCGACCAAAATCTCATGCCGATCAGATAAGTATAGGTACCAGAAACAGCTGTGTTACAGAGACTTTAGGTACAGAATTCTGCTAGAACATGAACAGGTTTGATATCTCTAGTTCGGAAGTTGGGTGGTATGGAATTAGTTGATTTTTGGATATGATAAACCCATTTACATGATGATACGACTGTAAAAATTTCATAACAATTGGATCTTGGGAAGTACCTCAACTAGGCAATGTTCTTCAGATTATGACTGTATGATGTCTGTCTGAACTGTGCATATATGTTCTTTCTTAACTTGAGATCTACCCGTCACTTTTGTTTCAAATTTTTATGAAATGTCCCTGATGTAGTTGTGAAGGTGTGATAAAAATTTCATCATGAACCTACCAGTATAGACCATGTTCTGACAGGGACAGCAGACTATGTCTGCATCACCCATTCCTAAATTTTTCGTTGTAGGGATGAAGTTTGGAAATTTCTTGAATGTTTTGGTCAGTTTGAATGATTACGCAGCTGATATTATATGTTGTAGCCTGTAGAGCTAAACCAAATGTGTATGAGCTTATTTAAGAGACGAAATCTTATTCACTTGTTTGTTATTCGTCGAAGCTATTTTGACTCTTTCTGTCTCTCTCTATATATATAGATTGTTGTTCAATATTTATGATGAGAAATAATAACTTATGGATGGTAAGAGCAACATGTATATCTTGATCTATTGCAGGATTGTATTAATGGATTTCCTATTTAAATGTTTTTGTGCTTGGTAATCATATTCTTTTTTAGGGATTACTTATTATCAACATAGGATGTGAGTGCTTGTAAGAAGAACACACTCTTGTCTCGTGAATGTTGTGCTGTCTCTTGAATACTTAAGGTGGAATGATTACTTCGAAATGTGTGGCATATCTTTATGCTATCTTGGATGCGTCGATGCTGAACACGATTTCCTTTTGATTGTTAAATACTGTTGTGACAAGTTTACTTGATATCATCAAGTGAGAGATAGTTGCTACCATTATGGGTACGTAGCTCATACTATCTATACAAATCAGACGAACTACGGTCGTGCTTGATCCCTTCGAGCTACGGAAAGGGTACGTAGGCAGTCGCTATGCGGTTCAGCACAAACGCCGGGGTTGTTCATATCGTCGGGAACGAGTTGGTTACTGCCAAACAGTTCATACCATCTATTTGGAGATGGTTGCAATCTTAGCAATTCATTTCTTGGGTAAAGGGGTAGTTGCAGTTAGCCTACTGACTGTTCATACTACCCTGAGAGATGATTATAACCACTTCGAGGTTGTTCATAGCATCTAATGAGAAATGAAAAAGAGAATCCATACTGCTAGTGAGCCTTAGAGATGGTTGTTGCCTTTTAAGGCAACTCATACCATCTGAGAAGGATGGTTGCTGCCGATGGTGGTAGTTCATATCATCGATCTAGAGATGATTACTAACTCTATAGAGTAGTTCATATTATCTGAGAAAGGCTGCTTATCAGATTGGACCGACTGTGAGTTACTAGGCCATAATTGGCATCCCCACCATAGGTGGATGAACCGTTTGGGACGGTAAGATTGTTAGGCCTTAATTGGCACCCCACCACCTCGGTGGCTACCTGGAAGACTGTTTCGAAAACAGTAGCCTGACACTGGGACTGATCATCCCTCACCCGTTTAAAACGGTGTGCGTTGTTGAGGCTGGCTAGCACCCCATCACTTCGGTGGCTACCCGGAAGACTGTTTTGGAAACAGTGGCCGGTATCCGACTAACCTGACAATGAGATGACCTTTAAAACGAGGTTTATGTTCAGCAGAATCCCAGTATCAAAACTTTATGTTCGTTTGGAGATGATTGTCACCTACACCAGGTGGCTCATATCATTTGGTTGGTTATATAAATATCAACAATGACATCTAAAACGATGGAGCTTTGACAGATTCAATGACCCTCGATGTCAGTATTGTGTTTGTCTGCTTATAAAGCAGTTCAAATGAACAGTTGCTTTGAAAGACAAAATATTTAGCGAAGTGGGTAACCGACTTGATAATTTGATAAACATTTGCTTGGTAAAAATCGAATTGGTCCGAAAAATTTAAAAGTACGGTTTCTCGAGTGACGTATTGGGAAGTTGGAGCTGGCCTAATGGACCGAAACCCGACCCATTGGAAGCAAAAAAATTCCGGTCCGTCACAGTAGTGGCATTGATTAGAGTTCACCCTTTCTTCTCTTTAAAAACACGATACAGGAAGTGCCCAGGTTGATGTTTATAATACGGCTGAAGAAAAACCAGCAAAGAAGAGATCCTAGGAGATAAGGATAAGGGAGTAATTGTGGTTTCAGACAATGACATAGGTATAAATAAGACCACCATGTAAGTTTATTGCGTAAAAAGTAATTTAGTAGAAGGATTTGTGTACCTTACGATCAGAACTCAAGATTCGGAATTTGGAGTTTTGATGATTCATTTGGGAATTTTTTTTCAGGATAAGATGATGTTAGAGCTTCACTCAAATGGGAAGACAATTTAAGACATTGCCAATATTTTGAGACGTGCTCTATCGGATCCTAATATCATTTCAGCCATTAAATCAGCTCAGTCTTTTGGGTAAATTTCTCGAATTTTAATACAAAATTTTGGATTATTTTGTTGTCCTTAACAATGGGTCTTATTGTGTGTTTTTTTTCCAAGTTTGAACTGGAAATTTTAAGTGATGCAAATCTGTTTTTTATTGAAACAATCTTAGAACATCACAGATTATCAGGTTACTTCTCAGAAATTAACACAAAACCTGGTTTCGTCGATGACCAAAGAAGATTAAGAATCTTTCCATACCATGATTTCACTACTGCTTCTTATGGTGTCCTATATGCCCTCCCAACATATGCAAGGTAAAAAAAAAATTATGATTGTTATTTAATTGGCTTAATTAATCCTTAAACACATTGAAACCGCGTATCAGGATAAACAAGATGATTTAATAAATCTTGATCCTTACACATGTATTACCTTCAGATACTCTTCTTTCTTTTTGGAATAACTGAGAATTGACATAAATAGTAATTGCATAACCATTAGAATATTTTAGAACACATAATACTATGAGAGTAACCTACTGATGTGATGATAGACAGTGATAAGAAAAGTACGTTCGTTCGGATTTGTGAAGAATTTATTTTAGACTAAAATTCTAACACTAAATAGAAAATAAACAAAAGATGATATCAAGATTATATGAAAGAGATGAGACAAAGAATTCACCATTGATCAATTTATGTGATTCAGTTAAAACAATATTCATGCAATTCTTACGTTCAAAGTGATTCTATAATATTGCTGATATTAGATTTTTAAAATATGAATTGTTAATCACAAGCATGGAACATCAAGAGCCCTAAGCTAAGCATGCATTATCAAGAGAAAACACAATTAGTTAATAAAAATTATTATTTCAATTTTGATTCAATGCAAATAATCATAAAAAGAATTGCAGAAATATAATCAAATAGATATTACCACATAATTATTGGAAAAATAGCTTCTTCCGTCGCCTCAGCAATGGGGTTTAGCTCCTCATGTTGAAAACACTCTCAAAAGATTTATTGATAGCCTAAAAGGTGTTTACAAAGATAAAAAAGTGAAAAAAATAATAAAAGCAGCGAGTTTGCAACGGCGTATGGCGTTACAGACTCGCTGTTACAAAGCATGTGTTGCAGAATGAACTATCCGTTTCTAATGCTGTTACAAAAGCAGTTAAATACAAAAGTTTTGGCAACAGAAATTAGTGACAGCTTACAGCTTTAACGACGGTTCCTTTATCTTCTTTCTCTCTTCTCACTATAAGCCCTAGAACTTGCAGAACTTTTCTAGATTGATTTTTTCTCGTTTTCTCGCCAACCAGTCTCTTTCAAAAACTCTTCTAACTTCTCTACTTATACTAGACACCCCAATACAACTCCAAAATTTCCGTAAAATATTTTCTATCAATGCTTTGATTCTCGGCTTGATTCGATCTGATTTTATTACCAAGAAATCTCGGTGATGTTGTTGCTTGTTTGTCCAATTGGATATGAAAGTAAAAAAAACGAATTCAAGTGAAACAGAGAAGAAAATCCCATGTTTCCCGTAAGATTATTCTTATCTCCCTGTTATTTCCGATAAGAAAATAGTATCGAGATTTTTTTGTTATGATTTGATTTTATTTCGATTTTATTGTTCCCAAACATATAAAATTTGCTTTTAAAACGGCTAGAGGATATTCACGCCAAATTTCTCTTTTAAATCACGTAAACCAGGCTGTCACAATTTGACAAAGTAAGTTCCCACCATTTTTCTTCTTTTGAACTTAAAAGGAAAGTGGGTTCCCTGAACCATTTTGCGGGTGCCTTTATAATTGGGGTTCCTTTATCCGATCCTTGGGGTGCCTTTGACACTTTTTCGAGCCAATTTTTCTAACAATATTTATTTCCCAAAAATACCTATAAATACATAAAATAACACAATTAGTACACAATCGAGCACTATCAATATAAAGAGATGAGAAAAATTAGACACATAAATGTGTCTATCAAATACCCCCAAACTTATTATTTTCTAATCCTCGAGCAAATCTAATCTAGAAAAATAAAAATCCTAACTCACACTGTCGCAGGCATCGCGATTGCACCTAGCATGTGCAATAAGCCTTTGAACTCCTAGGTGTCCCTAGTGGACGAGTGTTGTCTCGTGAGGGTTTACAAGAGGTGTACCCACAAAACCTTTACTTCAAACTCTAGCTACTTATGAACGATTGAGGGTAGACACTAAACATGTTATTTAGTTGGCTACAAAACTTTTTCTCTATGGAGAATTACCTATTTTGAATCCAATTGTTGTACACGAGTTTGCAATCGAGCGTACTAATATTCATATATAATCAAACAAAGCACTACTCATAAAGTCGTACAGTGGACCACGATACTCGGAATCTAACAAACTACAATCACATGAATAGATTATGAAGATGGATATGGAGATAGAAGTTTGTGCATGTTGACTAAGGTGAATGTTGTTTCCAAAAATATTTCTATGAACATCATGCCAAGATGGATTGAAATACGCACCCACTGTTCTGAATCTTAATTCTAATATCAACTCAGATGGTATATAAAAGGGTTCAAGCGGTCGATTTGATTAATATATACAATTATTATTATTAATAATTTATTTATTTTCCGACAACATGATTAGATCTTTTGAATCTAAGTGCATGCTCCTTGTCAGCAGATTACATGATAGTTCTTTCTTAGGTGACGGAAACAGGGAGAACACACACATATTGCTATCCAAGTGTGTTTTTTTTCATTGGTCAAGTTCAATTAAAATAATGGGGTTTGATCTCAGTCAGTCTACTTCATCCTGGCGACAACAAGGCGATACTAGTGCCCCACCAAATCACTTAGAGAAATACAAAAAGATGCAAAAATAAAAATATAACGTGATATGGTGACGACTCCGAGATATGATGACGACTAGAGCTATCAATTTATAACCCGACTCACGGGTTGATCCTAACCCGGCTTGTTTGGCTTGGCTTGGCTTATTGCCTAAACGGACCGGGTTAGAGTTGACATATGTGGACCTAATAATAAACAAGCCGGAGTAAGATTAACCCGTGGATTACCCGCCAACCCGTCAATTTCACAATTTCCCTTAAAATTGTTCGTATTTGAGTTTTTAATACCTAACTAATATCTTCTGAGCTAATTCCATATAAAACATTGAACAATCCATCAATATAGTTTTGATACTATTTAATTCAATGTTCAAGACCTATTTATTATTATGATTTGCTAGTAAATCTACTATTTTTGAGAGTTTCAAACAATCAACTGAAAAATCACACCTTAAATTCATCGTATGAACATATGAAAGATCAAATCGTAAACATGTATACATATTACTGATCTATTACTCGACCATATCACCGAAGATGACAGATCAATGATTTTGTGAATACCAAACAGAGATTAGGGTCAGTTAGACTTAGAGTAATGGTGATGGTAAGATAAAGTTAGATCTAAGATATTTACAACAAAATGAAGAACCTATAAGAGATATAAAAGAGGAAAAGAAAAAGAAATAACGAAACCTAATTTTCTGGGAAAAAGTTGGAATTAATAATTGAGGAAGAAAAAAGAAGCAGTACACGGTAAAATAAAAATAGAAGAAAATCTCCGCCAACTATTGATTTGCATTCACTTTTTCTAAATCATAAAGTGTACTTAACACATTAATTAAATAAACTAGGTAGCAAAATGCATGAGTTAGGATCTGGAATTGTTGTTGTGGTATTGTCACACGCCCAAGAAGTTCTATGTTCTAGCCTTTTCCCCACCAACAATTCATTTTGGATTTTAATAAACTTTAAACTAATTTATCAATTAAAACAGGCCGACCAGACAACTCGATAGGACTGACTCGTTTAGGGTTAGGATTGGGTCTTTAGCTGGATCTCTCAACTCCTGCAACCAAGAAGTTTGTTTCCATCTACTTAGAATGGCCAGTGTCATCCTAAATTTTTCATAAGTCTATAAACTTTTGGAGTTTTATTATTGCACTAAAAGTTTCTCCCTTACCCCCAAACTTAAATCTAACATTGTCATCAATGTTCTAAGGATGAAATTAAAAGCATGAACAAGGAGAACTGTTACCAATTGAAGAAAAAAAAAAGAAGGATATTACTGTGTTGCAAGAGCATGGGTTACCTCCCAAGAAGTGTTAAGTTTAAATTCTTCATCCAGACTTAAGAAAGAATTAGTCACCTCATAGAATCATATAACAATATCCGGAACAACTATGGGTCATCTAAATCAAATAAAGCTGACACAAATAAAAGGAGACTGCAGCAGGCCAAGAAAGTAAACAAACATAGCACAACCTAATCTACTTTTTTGTTTAAGACAACTATATTTAGTTGCGGTTCAGGTTCAGGTTCTAGAAAAGGGTCTAGATAAAATATTTTCATGGCATGGATTTCCTCATAGGCAGGATCAGAAAGGTCAGGTTGTAGAGCACATAATAGTAACAAAAATAATTGTGGATCCTCAAAGTTAATCAGATTGGACTGACACGGTTGACCACAATGGATGTGGTGGTCAATCTTAAGCAAATGTGTCAATTCTAATCTCCTAGAGTCGTTAGGCTTAATCTGAAAATTTAATAACTGACACATTTGAAATTCAAACGTTCCCACAATTGGAAGAAATTTTTTTGGTGGGAAAACTAATTCAATTTTGGTATTATCGCCTGGGTAGACCACATCAACCAAAGGATGGGTCTCTAACAACTGAACTTCTTCTTGGACATCATTAGTTCTTGAAGATAATCTCTTAAAATGGTAGAGACACAAATGTTAAGTCCTAAGTGAAGGACTTTTAAAAGAGTCAAAGGTAAAGCACAGGGAGAATAATAATCACCCCCAAACTTATAATTTTGGGTGTCTCTAGATAGACTAGTCATAATTTCCCTAATTTCTAGATCATCAGATTCCTAAAAGTGGTCAATTGTTTCTTCTTTTAAGTTTTAAATAAGAGGTGCAGTCTCACTCACATTTAAGATCTCTACGAGTCTATCTTCTTCGTTTGAGACTATTGTTCCTAAATCTTTGGACTCTAAAACACTAGTATCAGAATAGACTCGTTCCTCTAAACCATCATCGTCTTCATAATAACGAAAAAATATTGCATCGTCTATAACAATGTTATCTCTAGTTAAATCCCTTTCCTCTTGAATAGGTGAATAACCATTAATATTATTTGGATCAGAACTAGAGATATCATTATTATCGTGAAGCTTAATTGATGTGAAAATTTCCTCATCATTATGACTAAGGATTTCAATTTCCTCATCAACAGTATTATCATCATCATAATATGAAGATGATTGAACCTTATCTAAATAAATAGTGTCTTCTATTCTAACCTCGTCCTCTAAATTAGGTAAATATTCATCATTATTATCAACGGTAAAAGTGGAAACATTGTATTGGCAATTAAGATTATTTTGAGCAATTCTTTCTTTCGTCTTTAACACAAACCTATCTGTATTCTCAGCTAACTTCTTGAGTATTTCTTCTAGAGGCATAATAGGTTCATAAGGAGTACTAGGTCGTAACAACTTGAGTGATTCTTCTAGAGAGGTATTTGGATCACTATAAGGAATAGGATATCCCATCCGCTTCATGGAATTTTCGAAAGAAATAGTACTCAATTGCAACTTCTCGAGGGTGTCCTTCAAAGACAAAAAACTCGAATTTTGCTCGTTTTCCCATTCATATGACTGGTGCGCGTACGAATAGTAATTGTGATTGCCATGGTATGAACCATAACATCCATAATGTTGGTAGTGATTTCGGGTACTATCCACACTATGGTCATAGTACGGGTAATGTCCGGTTTGAAACTCAGTCATATATTCATTGTATTGGCTATCGTAATACCAATTCGACATGTTTATTTATTTTTTATTTTTTAATGCACCTGCGAATGCGGGTTCGACTAGAATAGGTAAGCTCAGGTTACCATAGCAAAATATACCTACAGTCAAAGACTGGTCAAAGGTACATGGCTGAGGTTTGTGGTGTTTTGGATGATAACGCCCAGAGGGTTCACCGTACTATCCCACAAGTTTTCCTAAAAATCGGTGCCGGAAGATGTAATATGTTGTGTATGCAAGTGTTTATATATATATACAAAATTAAATCTAAAATAAATATATACAGATAAAATAAAATTTTAATAAAAAATCTAAAAAAAATTAAAAAATTGAGGTATACTACTTACCTTTTTTGGTAGGTAATGTCCACAATTAATGTAAAAGATCTCCTGCATATCAAAGCTAAGAAAATATTCAAGTAAAACCTAAAAGATAAAATAAAAATAAAAAATAAACAACTCCTAATTAAAAATTAAACTTAAAAAATAAAAATCTAAAACCCTAACCTAAAAACAAGTCCGCATGGGCGCTGCCAAAAATTGATGTGATTATAAACAGTGGTAAGAAAAGTATGTTCGCTCGGACATATGAAGAATAGATTTTACACTAAGGTTCTAACACTAAATAGAAAATAAACAAAAGATGATATCAAGATTATATGAAAGAGATGATACAAAGAATTCCACCATTAACCAATTTATGTGATTCAGTTAAAAACAATATTCATACGATTCTTACATTCAAAGTGATTCTATAATATTGCTATTATTAGATTTTCAAAATATTAGTTGTTAATCACAAGCATGGAACATCAAGAGCCCTTAGCCAAGCATGCACCACCAAGAGAAAACATAATTAGTTAATAAAATCATTATTTAAATTTTGATTCAACGCAAATAATCATAAAAAGAATTGCAGAAATTTAATTAAATAGATATTACCATATAATTATTGGAAATATAGCTTCCTCCGTATCCTCGGCAATGGGGTTTAGCTCCTCATGTTAAAAATACCCTCAAAAGATATATTCATAGCCTAAAAGGTGTTTACAAAGATAAAAAAGTGAAAAAATAATAAAAGCAGCAAGTTTGGAACGATGTATGGGCGTTACAGACTCGCTGTTACAAAGCATGTGTTGGAGAATAAAGATATTCGTTTCTAATGCTGTTACAAAAGCAGTTGAATACAAATTGGCAACAAAAATTAGTGACAGATACCAGCTATAGCGATGGTTCCTTCATCTTTTTTCTTTCTTCTCACTATGAACCCTAGGACTTGCAGAACTTTTTTTGATTGATTTTTTCTCATTTTCTCGCCAACCAGCCTCTTTCAAAAACTTTTCTAACTTTTCTATTTGTACTAGACACCCCAATACAACTCCAAAATCTTCACAAAATATTTTCTATCAATGCTTTGATTCTCGGCTTGATTCGATCTTATTTTGTTACCAAACAAATCTCGGTGATGTTGTTGGTTGTTTTTCCTATTGGACATGAAAGGAAAAAAAAAAACTAATTCAAGTGAAACAGGGAAAAAAATCCCATGTTTCACGTAAGATTATTCTTCTCTCCCTATTATTTCCGATAAGCAAATAATATCGAGATTTTTTTGGTATGATTTGATTTTATTTCGATTTTATTGTTCCCAAACATATAAAACTTCCTTTTAAAACGGATAGAGGATATTCAGCCAAATTTTTCTTCTAAATCACGTAAACCAGGCTATCATAATTTGAGAAAGTAAGTTCCCACCATTTTTATTCGTTTGAGCTTAAAAGGAAAGTGGGTTCCCTGAACCATTTTGCGGGTGCCTTTATAACTTGGGTGCCCTTATTCGATCCTTGGGTGCCTTTAAAACTTTTTCAAACCAATTTTTCCAATAACGTTTATTTCCCAAAAATACCTACAAGCACATAAAATAACACAATTACTACACAATCGAGCACTATCAATATAAAAATTGAGACAAATTAGATATATAAATGTGTCTATCACCTATAAGTCAATAAAATATGACGGGAACATTTAGGTACCTTACCATCGTAGACAATATTTTACAAGTATTATTTTCAATGAACCAATTACCCTTCCAAAGCAAATTGAAATTATGTTACAGCGACAAAATGTAAATAGTTTTGTTATAAGCATCATCTTTCAAGGCATCAAATGCCTAATCTTCTAATGAGTTCGTAGAAACCTGTTCAGCCGCCAAATGGATCTCTCAGACTCTCATACTGCCTACTGCAAGACTATAACTGGTTGCATTGTGTACACACTTTCTGTAACAATTTCTTTTTCATAGTAAATAGTACAGGTTAATTTTAGTCAGAGATCATGAATATTTTGTGTGTTATCCATGAAATCTGCGGCATGATATCGTTGTTCTTTTATTATTTGTTTTCAATCTAGCGGTGCTTTTCTTTGTGTTATTTGTTGTTACTTACTTGTTTGATTTTCATAACAGGGTGCAAGTTAGTACCAGGGAAATTCAATAACCATGAGGTATGTTCTATCAGATCTTTTTTCAAGAGCTGGATATTCATTGATTCATTTGAAGTTCCCACTGTTCTTAGTCTTACTAATATTTTTCTGCAAATTGCGGCAATTAAGGATTGAATGACAGACAGTAAAATATTTCACCTGATTTTTTTTCCCGAATGTCAGTTGTTTTATTTTTGGCCATCTTTGTTGCTTCGTCGTCCCTCCCAATGTGGCAGTGGTCATCTGGTAGCTCAGGGTAGTCAATAAGATCGTAGTAAAGTTGCTACAGTCGATGAATTGGCAATCTATGATTAACATACTCTTAACTTTCTGATTTATATTATTATGGGTTCAATATTTGATTCCCTAATTATTTCATCACAGAATTAAGTTCGTGAGCTGTAACTGTTGGTGGAAATGTCAAAGAGCTTATTATTGGGTTCTAATGGTGTTTAAACAAATTTGAGTATGAAATTTAAGGTATATTTCTGTTTTAATTTGAATTACAAGATGTCTACCAAGCAATTTTCCTTTTGATTTCGACGTTGGCAGTCACTAGAGCCTTATCGAATTTAGCTGAGTTAAGGATTCATAAAAGGCATAGAAGGATAAGAAAAATCACAGTTGGGTTGCAGTTTATCTTGTTGGATCTGCAACAATGGAAATACATTAAACAGGAAAAATTGTTAAGGTTAAGAAATCTATGATTTATAAACACACAATGGACAGAGCCATCTGCTCAGCAAATTGTCTTTAACACAATAGTCCTCCGGTACTCCTCAATAATGAGAGATTCTATACCCCAACAGAGGAGATGTGTCCAGGATAGAACTGCCCGTTATGACTAGTATAAGCACAATACTAGTCACCCTCTGGAACTTAACAGCAATTTAGATGGAAGGAAAATAACCGAGCAAAGTGCACAAAACAAAGCAAGAAGAGGGGAAAAGAAGACAGGATAGTAGCTGCTTCTGGAGTGAGTTCTAATGAAGAAATTCGTTTTCTTTTATAGGTAGAAGATGAGAGTATGGTAATCAATTTCGTGCATAAATCACGGACATTACAGTTGAAATTCAATTCCACGCATGAAGCACGGAGTTAATGGTTAAAACAGATTTAAAACGGTTAAGAATAATTCTCTCCTAAAATATCGCCAGGTCATACGCCCCCATATTTAAAACAATTTTGATTTAGTCTTAAATTCTTTTAAGAAAATATATTATGTTCAAAAAACGTAAGTCTTGGTTGGCCCGCAGCCTTAGCTACGCCCGCACCTGCAACCATACTCATTCCCGCAGCAGTAGCCACAATCACACCCACACCCGCAACCACAACCACATCCACAGCCACAACCACAGCCGCAGCCGCAAGTCCGCAAGCCGCAAGCCGTAAAACACAAACCGAAAAACACAAGATGCAAGACGCAAGCGTAACCACACGCGCACCGGCACCCGAGCCCGAGCCCGAGCCCGTGCGTGCTTCAGTACGAAGCACCGTGTGTGTGTGAAAAGCATGGTTGTACCAACTAGCCCATGCCCTTAGTCCTCCCCCAACCACAAAAGTTTCTAAACCCTAAGGGCCCTCCCTTAGAAGCAACTTTCTAGGTAATAAGGAGAGCAATAATCTTTAGTTTCCAATGTGGGACTAAAGGTTCATTCACAAAAGTGAAAATGAGATAGTTAGCTTAGTTCCTTAGTGACCCCTTGGTCCTAAGATCCATTACTACCAAGACCAAAAACAAGTAATAATAATAGTTCTTTCTCTCCAACAATCCCCCACATGAATGAAAACCCGATGAAAATCAGAAACTAGAAAGCGAGAAATACCACTTAGGAAATAGGTGTCCATAAGGTCTTGAACCTTTGTTTGGTGAGAAAATACTGGAACTACTTGATGGACAGTGAAGGCGATGTCTTGAACAGTCATCGTTTGGTGTAGTTCATCAACAACTTCCACGCGTGATATCTCTCTAGGTGCTGTCAAATTCGTACCGTTGTGTCCATTTTGGCCCTGGACGTATCAATTCTCATGGGAAGCGGCCCACTTCCTCATTCAGATAGGTGAATTCTATCAAGAGTGTTTACTGCTACCCCACTTCAATCTTAAATTGAAACTATAAAACTCATTAAGACTTAATAAAAAGTCATCCTTCACATGCAGTCACACTATCACGTCTACGCCATAGACAGAGAATGAAATTCTCTTATAGTGTTTCCTTTAACCCACCACAAATTAGTTGTCTCACTCGAAACCTTGATCTTGGCATCTCCAGTCAGCAAGGTTGAGTATCCTTCATGGTAATTTTAATTGATGAGCTTAAGCCTCATCCCCCTTGATGTATTACTAACTACCTCCTTGGACAAACCTTTCTTCAAAGAGTCCGCGATATTCTCCTTAGACCTCACAAAGTCAACAGAAATAACGCCAGTTGAGATTAGTTGTTTTAAGGAATTGTGTCTTCTACGAATGTGTATAAACTTCCCATTGTAGTTGTTGTTATTAGAATTAGCTATTGCAGCTTGACTATCATAATGTATAGATATAGATGGCACAGGCCTATCTCAAAGAGGAATGTCTTCTAAAAAGCATCTTAGCCAAACGGTTTCCTCTCCTGCTTTATCTAACGCAATAAACTTTGATTCCATAATGGATCGAGCTATACATGTCTGTTTGGAACGCTTCCAAGATACAGACCCGCAAGCTAGAGTGAAGACATATCCACTCGTAGACTTAGAATCCTCTGAGTCCGATATCCATTTTGCTTCACAAAATCCTTCAAGGACCGCAGGGTATCTCTCATAATTTAAACAAAAGTTTAAAGTGTACTTCAAGTACCTTAACACTCTAATAAGTGCATCCCAATGCTTCTGTCCTGGATTACAAGTATACCTACTCAACCTACTTACAACATAAGAAATTTCTGGTCTCGTATAATTCATCAAATACATCAGACTTCCTATTACACGTGAATATTCAAGTTGTGAAACTCCATTACCCTTATTCTTTTTGAGTCTACAGCAAGGATCATACGGAGTACAAGCAGGTTTACTATCAAACTGGTTATACCTTTTAAGCACAGATTCAACATAATGAGATTGACTAAGACTATATCCATTAGAATGTCTTTTATTCTTCATCCCTAAGATCACATCTGCGGGGCCTAAGTCTTTCATGTCAAAGTTCTCATTTAGCATGCTCTTTATGGAATTAATTACATCCATGTTTGTACCAAGTATAAGCATATCATTAATATACAAGCATACAATTACACATGCATCATTACAATTTTAGTATAAACACACTTGTCAGATTCATTTATTTTAAAACCACTATAAATCATCACGTGATCAAATTTTGTATGCCACTGTTTAGGTGCTTGTTTCAAACCATACAAAGATTTATTCAGTTTACAAACTTTGTTTTCACAACCTTTCACTACAAAGCCCTCAGGTTGGTTCATATAAATTTCTTCATCTAATTCACCATTTAGAATAGTTGTTTTTATATCCATTTGCTATTTTTCTAAGTTATGAATGGTAGCAATAGCAATTAACATCATAATGGAAGTAATTCTCGTAACAGGTGAATAGGTATCAAAGAAATCTACACCTTCTATTTGTTTATAGCATTTAGCTACTAATCTAGCTTTGTATTTTTCCACAGTTCCATCTACATTACGTTTTATTTTGAAAATCCATTTACAACATATGGGTTTACACCCTAGAGGTAAATCTACAATCTCCCAAGTATCATTCTGTATAATGGAATCCATTTCACTAATGGTAGCTTCTTTCCACCATGGAGCTTCAGAAGAAGTCTTCTTTATAAGTCTGTGGATCAGTCTCAGCTAAGCATGTTATGAAGTCTGGCCCAAAATATTTTTCAGTTCTAAGTCTTTTACCTCTTCTAGGCTCAAATTCATCTTTCTTTACAGGTAATGTCTGACTAGTAGAAGGGACATCTAGGGGATCAACACATATCATGCGAGATTCAGATTTCAAAGGAAAAACATTTTCAAAGAACACAGCATCCCGAGATTCCATAATTATATTCACATCAATTTCAGATATTTCAGAACTCACAACCATAAATCTATATGCAGTAGTATGTTCATTCAGGATACCCTATGAAGACACAATCAACAGTTTTGGGTCTTATCTTGTTTCTCTTAGGTGGAGGAATGGAAACCTTAGAGAAGCACCCCCACACTTTAAATTATGCATAAGAAGGTTGTCTACCTTTCCGTAACTCATATGGAGTTTTGTCTGATCCTTTAAAGGGTACTCTGTTCAAGACATAGTAAGCTAAGAGGACGGCCTCCCCCCACAAGTTTGCAGGTAGTTCTGAACTAATTAACATGGCATTCATCATCTTCTTAAGGGTTCGGTTTTTCCGTTCAGCCACACCATTAGATTGTGGTGAATAAGGAGGGGTTACTTCATATATAATGTCGTGTTCTTTGTAAAAATATCCTATAGGAATTATATACTCACCACCACGGTCAGACCTAACAGTTTAATGGTAGCACTCATTTGGTATTCAACTTCTAGTTTATATATCTTAAAGGCTTCTAAGACATCATCCTTACCTTTAAGTAAATATATGTGACAGTACCTCGTACAATCATCTATAAAATTGACAAACCATTTTTTACCACCTCTAGTTTGAACTGATTTCATGTCAACTAGGTTTGAATGCATTAATTCTAAGGGTTTAGAATTTCTCTGAATATTTTTCCTATAAGATTTTTTAGCATATTTTGATTCTACGCATATTTCACATTTATGTTCATTTTCCAAACTAAATTTGGGTATGCAGCCTATGCTAGCCAGTTTATTCATTGATTTATAGTTTACATGACTAAGTCTACCATGCCAAACATTCAATGACACACAAACATAAGAAAAATCAATTTTATTCATTTCAACAGAGGTTACATTCAGTTTGTAGAGACCCTCAGTCTTATAACCTTTTCCTACATAGTCTTTACCCTTAGTTACAATAACTTTCCCAGATTCAAAAACAAGTTTAAAACCCTTATCATCTAAAACACCACAAGATACAAGATTTTTACAGATGTCCGGAACATGAAGAACTTTATTTAATGTGAGAGTTTTGCCAGAAGTGAGCCTTAGCCCAACTTTGCCTTTTCCAGCAACCTGTGCTGCGGACGAGTTACCCATGTAGAGTTTCTCCCCTTCCCCTACCTATGGTAGGAGGTGAACATATCTCTGTTTCCACTGACATGTTTGGTAGCACCAGAGTCTACCCACCAGTCTCTCACATTGGTTACCAAAATTGACTTCAGACATCGTGCCAGAAAACTCGTTCTTGTTGCTTTCAACCAAATTAGCATTGTTTTTCTTGTTATTAAGGTCCTTACGTTTTCTATAATGCATTTCCATATGGCCAGGAATTCCGCAAACATAACACGCACCTTTAATTTTACCAATGCCAGATTGGGTTTTAGAAAAGTACCTTTTTTGTGATGACCAGGCTTGCGGTTGCTGCGGTCGCTCTTTTCAGTATTGGAAGACTTGTGTTCAATTACATGAGCTTTGCTGGACATGTCCCTTGCGGAAGATACGTTCTTGTCTTTGGAACACAACAATTCTTCCACTTGAATCTTCTTACCCAATCCAACCATACTGACTTACCAGTTTCATGTCTCAATCTTCGTTTGTATTCAGACCAGGAAGAAGGTAATTTCTCAATCACCGCAGACACTTGAAACGTTTCATCTATCACCATACCTTCAGCAATAATTCATTGATAATTCGCTGAAGTTCAAGGAATTGGTCGACCACAAATTTGTTGTTTGTCATTTTGTATTCTAGAAACCTGGCTACCAGAAAATTCTTACTTCCAGCAGTTTCCGCTTCATATTTTGCTTGTAAAGCAGCCCATAAATCAATCGCAGAAAAGTTCTCTTTTGTGTTATAGAAATCATACAATGCATCTTCTAAACAGTTCAGGATATGATTTTTGGCCATATAGTTCTGTCTACCCCAACTTCTAACTCTCTTTCATTTCCCGCATCATTCAAAGTCTCACCAAAAGGTTTCAGAACTAATTCATCCAACATATGAAAACTCAGAAAGAACAACATCTTGGATTGCCATCTTTTGAAATTTTTGCCACTGAATTTTTGTGGTCTGTGAACATCACTTTTAGCCATTGTTACAGAAGAAAAGTATTGTGTTAAGATTGTTAGATCTGCAACAATGGAAATAACTAAACAGGAGAAATTGTTAAGTTTAAGAAATCTCTGATTTATAAACACACAATGGACAGAGCCACCTGCTCAGCAAATTGTCCTTAACACAATAGTCCTCCGGTACTCCTCAATAATGAGAGATGTTATACCCCAACAGAGGAGATGTGTCCAGGATAGAACTGCCCATTATGACTAGTATAAGCACAATACTAGTCACCCTCTAGAACTTAAAAGCAATTTAGATGGAAGGAAAATAACCGAGCAAAGTGCACAAAACAAAGCAAGAAGAAGGGAAAAGAAGACAGGATGGTAGCTGCTTCTGGAGTGAGTTCTAATGAAGAAATTCGTTTTCTTTTATAGGTAGAAGATGAGAGTATAGTAATCAATTCGGTGCATAAATCACAGACATTATGGTTGAAATTCAACTCCACGCATGAAGCACGGAGTTAATGGTTAAAACAGATTTAAAACGGTTAAGAATAATTCTCTCCTAAAATCTCGCCGGGTCATATGCCCCCACATTTGAAACAAATTTGATTTAGTCGTAAATTCTTTTAAGAAAATATATTATGTTCAAAAAACATAAGTCTTGGTTGACCCGCAGCCTTAGCTACACCCGCAACCATACTCATTCCCGCAGCTGTAGCCACAATCAAACCCGCAAGCGCACGCGCACCCGAGCCTGAGACCGAGCGTGCTTTAGTGCGAAGCACCGCGCGTGTGTGAAAATCATGGTTGCACCAACTATCCCATAGCCTTAGTCCTCCCCCAACCACAAAAGCTTATAAACCCTAAGGGCCCTCCCTTAGAAACAAATATGTATTAACCTTTGAATCTATTTGTAATGGGTTATTGTCACTTCAATGAAAGCACGGTTTGGTTGGTGTTTGAAAATGCGGTTAAACTTTAAGATTTATGTTCTTGCATTTGATATCAACAGGTTCTTCTTCCAGGATGACACTACTTGATATGGAATCACATATCTTTTGGAGTTCAGTATGTTCCCCGTTTATGTATAACAATTCTCATTTATATCTTATTCTATGAAACTTTTGGTTCTATGTTGAATAACTTTTGTCAATTCAATGCAGCTTCCAGTGGCATTCACCTTCTTTTCACATGGTTTGCTGCTCTGCCTCTCATTTTCTATCTATCTCAAGCATTCACAAATGCTATCGTGAAAGTTTTTCTGATCCTAAAGGTATTTTTTGAATCTTTATCCCCTTGGCAATACTAGAAAGTGATCAGCAAAGCATGTTCTTAGCAACATATGTAATGTTCCAGGGAGACTGTCGGAACTGTGGAACTGAAAATACATCCTTCTTCGGAATTATACTATCAATAGCTAGCGGTGGTGTTACGAATACAGTTAAATGCACGAAGTAAGCTCACAAAACTGCATGATCGTGCATCAGCCAGTATTGTTTGTATGTTGACATTATATGTATTTTGATTCAATCAAGCAGAGGTGTTAGGAATACAGTTAGCTGAAGACCTCAAATGGACTTTTTACAAAGTCAACTGATGCTTCATTTTTAAAGGAAACTAAAACCATGGGGGTTTGGTCTGATTATGATTAATAATGCATGAATTTTCCAAGTAGCTTGGTGCATCCCTGCAGTAGCTAATGATCAGGAGCAGTCTGCGGCTATAAAAGCTTATTAGGCAATCAGGTGGGCCATGGACTATAATACTCAAAGCTTGCACTTGGAGGGTGACTGTTTGAATGTAGTCAAGGATATCAATGGTAGAATAGGAACTGTCAAGTGGACAAATAACTCCATAATAATGGATCGTTTAGAATTGTTAAAGAGTTTTACTATGTGGAATTAGCATATTGTTTAGCTAAGGAAGCTAGAATGGTCTAGATTTTTGGGAACATAATCTCCTGTTTGGTTGAAAACTCTCTTTCTAGAGGAGGTCACTGTTAGTTTTTGACTTCTTATTGAAGTTAATGAAACGTTCTTTACTATAATATTAAAAAAAACTTATCAAATAATATTGTTTTTTTTTTTGAAAAAGTCTAAAAATTAATTCTGATATAATTCCATGGATGGTTCGATAGGGAGGGACAATTTTATTGGGAGGATGTCGAAATGTCAAGCACACTAGAAACAAATCGTATATGGGTGCATGAGAAAGGATTTGTGGATTGAAGGGTGGAAATATTTATCAATTTCTCCTGCACAATGACAAGCAGGGTAAACTATGACAAATACTAAATATGTTTAATATCCATTTCAAAAATACATAACCAAGTAAAAATTATACATGTGCCATTATGGCACGGGTTAAGCCCTAGTTATCTTATAAAATGCAAAGAAGACTGTAGTACATAAAATGTTATAATGTAGCCTTCCAAATACGAGGTTATTTATTTAACTGACACTAGATAAGCACTAAAATAGTGTTATATGTAGATATACTTGATGTTCAAAAGCAGTCACATGGTATAGTATTTAACGTTATTCTTTATCTAATATGCAATTCGTATACCTTCTCTGAGTATCAAATTCCAACGTGAGCACCTCACGGAGAAAAAGGACTCATCGAATGGCTGAGGATAATTTTTTTATTCGCTTACTTGATTATTTGATTAAACTTATATGCTTATATATACTCGATTATTTGAATTAACATTAAATGCCTATACATATAATTAAAAGAATAGTTAAAGCAAATACTAATAAAAATATTAATATTGATTTTAAAAAATAATAATTCTTACCTAAAAATCGAACTTACAACATACTTTCCTGATATTGTTTTCTTTAAATATTAATATTGATTTCTCTGAAACAATATTTCTTACCTAAAAATTGTATTCTCTCATAATTTATAAAAATAAAATTCTATCAACCAATATCTAGAAATAGAACTTATGATGTCATTCAATCAACGGTGGAAGATCTTATTCTGCAACATCCTACGAACACATAATGGATAGGGATGGAATCCAATGTAACCAATCAGAAATAAAAGTTTAATCACCAAAACAATCATAAATGAAGAGAGCCTCGTTCATCTACCAATCAGAAAGAAGGTTTTGATGACCGTTGAATAAATGAACAACTCTCAATGTGGCGAGTTTATTTTGCTTCACCTTTAATATGGACGATATCGTTGTGTTTTTTTAAGAAATTTTTGTTAAAAACTATAGTTTCCCGACTTGTACGCTACATAGCCATACAAGTGGGTTCATGAGTCGTGAGAAGTACGTAGAGTCTTCGCTTTTATATTATCATGAAAGGCTTGAAAAAAAATACTAGTTTTTTTTTGTTTTGATAAAACAGGAATTTATAAAGAGAGTTAAGTAACTATAAATTATATTTCCCTAGTGTAGATAGTGGATTTTTAACAAAGGGAAAAATAGTAAAGTCACCTCTGCCCAGTAGTAGAATCGTAGAATAATAGTATTTTGTTTATGCTACTGAATCGATATCAAAAGCATATAAAATTCATGTTTTATATTCCGCAAGGGCAATGTTTTGAAAACGTGACTCGTGATGTGACTCGTTTTTCATTTTTGAAAATCAAATCGTATGTTGATTCGTGATTCGAAGATTCATAATCAATTCTTGAAATGATATATTTTAAAATATATACCTAAAAATAAAATAAAATTACACAAAACTTTGATAACAATAGTATAAAAGTAAAATAAGTTACCTTTTATCAACAACATGGTCGTGGTACAGTGCTTAATGGTTCTTAGCAGTGTACCCCATGTCCTAGGTTCGAATCCAAGTAGCTCCTTTTTTGATATGCAGTAGATTTTCAGAAAATATATCCTTCATATGAGCAAGTCAACGTGTGGAAAACTGGTCAGACTCGTTGACCAGGAAACATCTTCATGAGTCCAAGAAGATTCGAGTCAAAATACATAGTCGACTTGATTTCAGATTTAACAACATGACTCGTACGAGTTTAAAAACATTGTGCAAGAGAATTAAAATATCAAACTCTCACTACAGGCATCTCACATTGATCTTGTGCTCTCTCTAGAAGTACATATATAATATTAGAGCCTTGCCCAACTGAGCTTTCAATATTTTATACACAACATCAGTATTGTACAACTCAGTGCTTACTCCTTCATAATGATAGGGCGGATTCTAGATGAATTAATCACTAGTATAGAGCAACTGTCCTCAAAATATCATTGGTGTTGATTGTAATTTTTTCCCAGATGATCTCTTACTATACATAATAAATATCCAGAACACATTTTTGTTCCTGAATGAATATGAATGCTCCTAGATAGATTTCCTACTAGTATAAAGCGACTCGATTCCTCTTTATATTCTCCGGTTGAATTTCTATAGTTACTTTAGATCAACATTCAAACCTTAATTGAATAACATTGATTTATCACAGTGCATGACAAGTTGCGCAGAAATGTACTAGGTCGAAGCACCACATCTTTGTGTAAACACCAAGTCGTTGCCACGCCAAATGCAAAGATAAACCTCAAATTAACCAATATTTAATATTGTTTGATCTTGAATCACACATCTCCAATATTGGTTTCACTAAAATCTCAATATTGGTTGAATTATAACAAAACCCTAACGTTGGTCAACACCTAATTTTTGACGTATCATTATAGTCACCTTGGAAAAACGTAGCAATTGGTGTAGAATGGGGAAAAAGGTTCTAAACAACATATGTTCCCCTAAAAGAGCATCCCATTCCGAGTAACGGTCTAAGAGATATGGCTTAAACCCTAGACGAACTTCAAGCTGAAAACTGTCAGAATTTTATTTAAATTTTTTTGGAAGGTTGTTATTTGCTCCGTTTGACAGCCGAAACAATCTCTAAACCTAAGTCCTTTGGAAAGGGATGTAGCCAGCGATTTTTCCAATTCGGAATTGGGGTAGATCATCAAAAAAGGACATCGTATGAAGAATCTACAACGTTTTTACTAAAGAACGTCATGTCTGAAATTTTCGTGCATAAGGGCTAACACTCATGGGTGTAAATAACAATAATGGTCTTCGAAGCAATAGCTTTAAAGAGCAAATAAGAGGAAGGATTTAAAAAATAATAACAAAATAAAGAGTTGTGGGACCAATGCCAATCATCCAGCCACTCTTTACCGGTACACATTCTTATATTTTTCAAGTTTTATTATTTTATCTTAGGGTTTCCTTTTTTATTAAAATCTTTTTGCTCTTTCTACCAATTCAAAAAATTCTAAGTAGCTTCAAAGACGAAACAGCTGCGCACATCAATATAGAATGGTCCAGTAACCATCTAATATATTAAAATATCATTGTTCTAATATTTCCAAAAAATTTGGTCTTTACACCAAAATTTTCTCCCCTAAATATTATTACCAAATATATCAATATATTACTAGAGAGACAACATGATACACGAAGCATGGCCCCGCGACCATCAAATTCGTGCTCTGCCAAATTCATGTTTCACATCCCATGGCCAGTCCAACCATTGGTCGATTATCCATGTTGGTCGGTCCTCCCTTTCTCTCTTGGATTTTCCCTCTTCTTTAGTCGGTCTCTCTACTAGTCCCTCATCTGCCATTTGGTTCATCTGTCATTTGGTCCATCTGCAATATTAGGGTTTTATTGCTTAATCAATTAAGAAAAATAATTTAATTGGTCCCGCTACCAATAATTAAAGTAATCTCAATTTATCTTACTCTGACGAAACTAAATATTTTATAAATTGTGGACGCGACTAGTACTCGTACACGACTAGTACTCGCGCGCGATTAGTACTCACCCGAGACTAGCGCTCACATGAGATTGAAACTTACACAATTTCAAGGTCATACGAGTATCATTGCTTCCTCAGCTGACACAATGATATTCTACAATTATCAATGTCAATATCAATCAGACTCTCAAACACTATGATGTATCAAGCATCACTTCTTATCTCAGCAACATGCTCGAACTCAGCAATATGCTAGACTCATCAATATGCTAAGACTAACAGTCTAGCTTAGTCAACAACCAACCAAATAATACATGTCTATAAAATAGACTCAACCATGCTCGAGACATCAATTATGTCACATGGAGGGATATTCACTAGGGTTTTTGTATGGAGGCCTACAACACGTGCGGTCTACCAGTACACCCACGACGAGAATGTATAAAAGTCATGTTGACGGTTGAAGGAGTGAATGGAATAGTGTTCATACAACTGTCAAGTCCCACTAGCATAATGGAATTGGTTTTCACCATGATTTCCACTTCTCTACTCTTCCACTTCTCTGCAACTGTCACCATTACGAGATCAATGTGTTAACTTCCACTGCTATAAATAGGTCATTTAACCTATAGACAAGGGACAAAAGTTTTATCTCACAAGAAATTAGAAAGATCACAGGGCTATCATCTTAGAGATTCTCAAAAAACTCAGACCTTTGATTTTTATCTTCACGGCAGTTCAAACACATACCATCATTAACATTCAATTCCATTTATCTCGATACCTTCTCTGATTCCCTCCCTAAAGATCACATTCTCCTTCCTTTGTGACTGAAATGAAATTGGAATGATCATTCTTTGATTTAGGACAATCTCGTACAGATTGATCTCTCGAATCTTAAAAGTACTTTTACAGTACAAATGTTTGGTGTTTAAACGATTTACTTCGACTAGCAACATCCTGATCCATCATTTGGTCTTACAGTCATTAACCTACTCAATTATTTCTCATTTTTAATCCTAAATTATTTTTCCCCACAAACACCTAGCTACTAGAATAACAATCAAGGAAGTTAAGTTACAATCTTTCTCAAAGATATATTTCTCTTCTAGAAAAGTTTGAGGTAGCATTAGCTGCACAATTGCAATCACGATTAATATAAGTAATTTTCCAAAAATAAAAATTTGTAAATAACAAGTGAATATCATTAACGTGTTTTCAGTTTTCCCAACTGACTAGAGGGGAGTCTGCAGTAATTAAATTGACCACCACCTCCACATTTGCTTCAATATGTATTTCTCCCAGATTCTTTGACATTTCCCAAAGAATAACCTCTTTCATAGTTAGACACTCCCCCTCTTCAGGATCTAGAATTTCTGTTGAAAAGCTTTTTTTGACTCCATCATGGTCACCTGCATGATTTCGAAGAATTATTCCAATACGCAGATCATTAGTATTATATATCCAAAGAAAGCATCAAGTTTTATTTTGCTTATGCCTTCTCTAGTGGAAACCAGACCCTAGCCCCTTCAGTAGCACAAAATAATTGACCTGAATCAAGACATCCTCGATAACACCACAAGGGATTAAACTTATCCGCTAATTGCATTGTCATTTTGGTTGGTTTTAGATCTCCAAGACCTATATGGTTGTATATATGATACGGTGATAAATTCACACTAGATCCTAAGTCAAGCAATGTGTTACCAACCAAGTGATCATTGATCATACAAGATATGGTGAGGTCATGGGTCTTTGTACTTAGGGGGGTGTTTTTCTGAATGATCGAACTTATTTGACCAGCTAAAAAGGCTTTCTTATGTACATTAAGCTTACACTTTCTTGTACAAAGATCTTTAAGGAATTTGGCATATGTAGGAACCTGTCGATTGCCTCTAATAAGGGAATGTTAATGTTAACCTGCTTAAACTCCATTATTTTGTTGAAGTGTGATTCCTTCCTATGTGGAACTAATAATTGTGGATAAATGGCTTTGGGTTCATAAGACTTGGCTTGGTCAGGAACCTTAAAAGCATCCTTAGAGATTTTATCGGTCTCTTCAATTTCCAATTTAGATGGTTCAGATAAAGGTGGGTCTATAGTCGGATTTATATTATGAGCCATGGTCACCTTACTGTCAACCAACTTACCACTTCAAAGAGTTGTAACAAAATTCACATGATTGGATGATTTCTCTCCTCTGGGATTAGGATCAGTTTGACTAGGGAACTTTCTATTTTCTCTTTCACCTAGTGTTTTAATTATCTGACCTACTTGGAGTTTTAACTTAGCAAGAGTCAGGGTACTAGAATGAAAATTATGTTCGATTGTTTTTTGAAATCTAAGTTTCCTTTGTGCTAGCATAGTAAGATATTAATCTAAGCTAGTCATTTTCTTCTCTCAAGGGTCTTGAGAGTAGGTTGACTCTAATGAATTCTTAGGATAACTAAACCCTCGTGGAACTTGGGGATTGCTAGTCTAACCTAACCCTTAGATAAAAAAAATATGATGGTTCCTCCAACCTGGATTGTATGTCTCTGAAAATGGGTCATACTTATGACGGTTGTCAAATCTAAAGTTATTATATAGAGCATTGACTTGTTAATCACTATTTTTTCCTTCCCAAAGTAAGTGAGGTTTATTTTCATAACTTAAGACTTGGGAAGTAATTGTCCTATTATCGGTCTCAACAAATGGCTTGTGTTTAGAATGACTTAATTTTAATGTTCCTCACTGATAAGTGCAAACAGATCAATTAAACATCAATGCTGAAATCAAAGTGAAACAATTAGAAGAGAAGGGAAGAAGATCAGGTTAGTGACTAAAAGAATTCATATAATCAGATAAGAAGTCATTGATCTATAAATATCTCATTTCATAGATACCTTATTATTCTTACACAATAATATATATATATATCCAAACATAATAACCATCATTAGTAACTACCCTCTCAAACTGTCTGGTACACATATGCACATATCATTCCATTCCCCTTAAAAAAACCTTGCCCTCAAGGTTGCATACAGAAAGATTTCTTTGAACTTTGGAATTAAGGAAACAATATACAAGATAAGGCAAATTTCTAATAGTAGTAAGCACCCACAAAATCTTTTTACGATTATGCTATAACGGATTTGGATAAGAAAACTTCCGAATGTGGTAACATGTAAATCTTGTTTCATATTCTTGAAATATAGCATGGAAATATTCCGAATGCCAACAACTTTGTTAAGGAATGCACCCATATGTGTATAAATAACTTGCACATGTTTTGTTTCCTTCCATCACAGACTATCTTCGGAATCATTTGTATCTTTTTTTTTTTTGGTGAATTATAATGCTAATTAGTATAAACCGTCCGACAAGATCGAATGGCTCTGATACCATTGATAAGTGCAAACATATCAATTAAGCATCAATTGGTGAAATCAGAGTGAAACAATTTGAAGAGAAGGGAAGAAGATCAGGTTAGTGACTAGAAGAATTCATAGAATCATATAAGAAGATCAGATAAGAAGCCATTGATCTAGAAATATCTCATTTCACAGATACGTTATTATTCTTACATAATAATATATATATATATATATCCAAACATAATAACCACCATTAGTAACTACCCACTCGAACTGCCTGGTACACATATGCACATATCATTCACATTCAAGACAATGCTTCATATTTAGCATCTGACTCACATTTCGTATTTACCGGTGGGCTCGAAAGTAAGAACTTATTTTTTATCGGCCTTGAGTTTAGAATCACTATGGAAAAAACTCCTCTTATCCATCCACTCATTCATCATCCTGAATATCTTCCCTCCCTCCATTAAAACTAGGGTTGTACATGGTCGATTTCGGCTCATTTTCCATCCAAACCAAAACCGAAACCATTACTCTCGGTTTCTAAAATTCTTATCATAACTGAATCATTAACTATCGACTCGGTTTCTAGCCGGTTCTAGCCAGTTTCGGTTTATTCCAGTGGGTTTCGGTTAATCGACTGTTATGTCAGTTTTCTGAAACCGACTGTTCAAATATTAAAAAAAATATATCACAGTTTAAAGTTTTTTAATCCTACCTGCATACATTCATATTTCATACACATTCTAAATTCATAAACATTACATCTTCATTCAGTTTCACCAAAAACTTACAGAAAATAAAAAATTACTAATCATATTACTATATTAGACTCCATGTTTGATTTGTGTATCAACAAAAACATGGATTATTGGAGAAATCCAGTGCCACCTAAGCATCCACATTGTCTCCATAGCAGCGAAACAATATCACTAAACTTTTCAGACTTGCTTTTCAATTTCCTCTGCAGCTCACAAATCAAATAAAACATTAAAGGTTATAACAATCTGCTATGAAAGGTACAACAGGGACTGACATGTCAGAAATGGTGCATGAAAGAGAGTCAGGGACTCAATATGAGGAAAGCGTACACTTGTATCAATGCCTTATAAGGAGAAAATTGTTATAGTTTTAAGAAATGCAGAACTATTATCTTACTGAGCATAGATGGCAATATAGTTTTGGATATATCTTAAAGACTTAGAAGTTAAAAGCAAGGAACAACACCTTAAGGGAGACGTGAAAATGACTCTGTCATTTTCAGTTCCTAATACTGCAAAGAAGTTATAACAATCTTCCATAAAGTCTTGGTTTACATGATGACTTTACATGCTAACTAAGTAGTCTCCAATTTCCATCAAGCAATACATGAAAATGATAACAGTGAAAAGAAAGAAAGAAAAAAGAGTGAAGATGTTTGGAGGATATGTTATTGGTGAAATGAATTACCTTGGTACTCATTAATCCTCATCCTCCTTTATTATATGTATGAACTTGGACTTAGAGAGAGTGTCCGAAAATTCTACAAAACAAATGAGCACATGAACAATAAATTAGAGTATACAGTGAATGTCCAAAAATTCTACAAATAAATTAAATAATACCTGAATTAACTTCATCTTCTGATTCCAAGGAAGAAATATCAACATCAATCGGCGTCGTCAACCAATTTTGAGTACAAATCAATGCCTCAACTGTCGTGGGAAGTAAAGAACTTCGATATGGATCGAGAATACGTCTCCCAGTGTTAAAGGCAGATTCAGATGCCACTGAAGAGATAGATATAGCCAATATATATCTTGCCATTAGTGCCAAAGTATGATACCTAGTAGAATTTGTTTTCCACCAACCTAAAATATCTAAAGAAAATTTCTCATTTCTCGGTTCTCGTTTCTCTCTCAAATAAGCCTCCACCTCTGATTTCCCTTTAGCAGTAATGCCTTTCTCATCATATCTTGCTCTTTCTACTATAAGAGCAGCTAGAGCACAATCTCCTTCATCACCTTCATTTGATTGAGTGCCACTAGTACTACAACCACTACTATCTGTAACACTTGAAACATTTCCAACACTCAATTGGACAGCCCAGTACTCTTCGAAAAGATCCTTAAAATCCCTTAATACAAGTTCCATCAATTTTGTTCTCAAATAACCACCCGAAATACCTAACTTGCCCAGAAAAAAATCTAATCACTTTTCTTTATCTTGTGGATTCAACAGTACAACAATGAACATAAGATTATTCATCTTTTCATAATATCCCCAATACTCATTATATTTACATTGCATTTTAAGACCCGTGCTAGAGAGAAATGGATCTTTATGATTCACCTATGTGCTCAATGTTTGATGAATAACACTCAAATGAAACAAGACTTCGTGTGAAGTAACATGAGTAGAAGCAGAGAACTTGAAAGTAAAATCAAAAAATACCTTCAAGAACTTAACGAAGGATCTGGCATACGACCAATCTGCTGGGTATGGCGCGTGCAAAGGAGGTGGTGGTGGGGCCTTATCAGAACTTGTTTGCTTGTGTTTCTTTCCTCTCTTTATAGTAGCAATAACTTCTTCATCATAACTTAAATCTGCAGCTTGCTCTTCATACACATCCCAGTCAGGTTGACTATCAAACAGAAGTAGAAGTAATTGAAGGAATTTGAGTTTCATCAAAACAGAACCTTTTCTTGAATAACTTTTCATCAAATTCTAACATCTGAAAAGGCGTTTCATACTTCTCAGCTGCGTCTAACATTGTGTATGTCGAATTCCAACGGGTGTCTACATTTAATACCAAACCCTTCTTGCATTCGATCTTTTCAAAAACAGCACACTCCATGAATTTATGAAATCTGGTAGGAGAACTCATACAATATTTGACTACTGCCTTATTCTCTTAATTGCCATGTCATACTCCGTCATTCCATACTTCACAACAAAGGCAAGGACATGAGTAGCACATCTAACTTGTAAGAAACCTTTGACTAAGTCTGAATTCTTTCTCAGCACTCGCTCTTGAAGATACTTGATAGCTACATTGTTGGCAAAAACATTATCTAGAGTTATAGTAAACACATTTTCAATCTCACAATCCAACAAGCATGCTGCTAACATCCTACCAATAGTCTCACCACCATGACATATAATTTGGATGAAACTAATTATTTTCTTGTGTAACTTCCAATCAGCATATATGAAATGTGCAGTAACAACCATATATCCCAACTTTTGGAGTGAGCTCCATGTGTCAGTGGTGAGGCAAACTTTCACTTTATTAACCTTAAAATAGTTATTTAATCTTTCCTTCCCATATGCAAACAGTTCCATAACATCTCATCGTATAGTGGCACGAGAGGGTACCTTGAATCTACTCTCAAGTACCCTACAAAGTTCCCTAAAACCTTCACCCTATACCATTCTAAGAGGCTGCTCATCTACTATGATGAATATAACCAATGATTTTCTACATGCTTCCTGACAAAAACTTACATCAACTAGTTTTTCATTTTTCTCCTAGCCTACAAGGTTCAAAAGTAAGAGTAGACTGACCAGGAGTAGTCTTCAGATTCAAACACCTCTTCAAATGGTTACTCAAGGAGCTAGTCCCGTTCTTCGTCGTGTCAGCCTTAAGTCTCAGTTTACATTTTTTACACGTTGCCCATACTAAAGGTTCAAGGTCTTTTTCAAGGTGTTCCCATACCCATGAAGTTTGTTTACACTTCTTAGCAGCTGGTGCTGTGACAGTGACAGCATCAGAAACATTGGCAGCTGGTGCAGATGGTTCAGCTGCAGATGGTACTTGTCCAACTGAACTAACTTCTTGACTGGCAGTAGAAGGTCTTGGAGGACGATATTGCGGTGGCAACATCGCAGTGGAATTACCAGAAGCATGCATTAGAAGTTCACTAATTCAACTTAGTTCAAATCTACAAGCAAGATGTCACTACTACTTAACATATTCTTTCTCTAACTGTTCAAGATCATATACATCTCTAGTAAATTATCAGTAAAACACAAACATGCTTAGCAAAATCCCATATCAATTTTATTTCATAATTAAAACAGGTAACTACAAAACTGTGAAAACATGTTTATACACAAAAATAGATGAACTCAAAATCCATAAAAGAAACTTACTGGTGTTGAATTAGAACAAAACCTATTTTTGAACATTAATAATCTCTTCTTTAACCACTAAATTGGTGTACTTTTTGTGCATTAACCTTATAAGTTATGACAACTTTATTCAATTAACAGATACAACAACGGGTATTAACTATTAAGTTATCTAGTTGTTCAAACAAGCAACAAACAACAACCATATTCAACAAAATCCCTAATTGCAGCAAATCCTATTCAATAAATCCCTAATTGATGCAAACCCTATTCATATTTTAAACCAATTTCATGATGGAATGATAATACAAAAAATTCCCAAATTTCAGATGAACCATAATTTTCAAATTCTTGGTAATAGTTGAGAAACAAGTACTTACTGGTGTTGATTGAGAATCTAAATCTTCCATGATAGAATCAAAGAGAAGGGAAAACACAAATGGCTGCAAAATCAATCATGCAAAAATGATTTTACTAAATCATCAGAATCATAATCACCATCAAGTTAAAGTACCAAGCAAAGTCATATCAACGATATCACATACCTTTTAATGGAGAAATTTGGATCGATTTGCTAGTCTTCTACTGATGCAGGAGCAGCCATAGAGGAAGGTCAGGAGGTGGTGTAGTGTAGTGTTGTGACTGCTGTCGAAGTGAAGAAGAAGAAGAAATGAGAATTAAGTTTAGGTGATGCTTATATATGGGGTGATTGAAAGGTGTAGATTTAATCTATCAAGGATACTAAAATATATATCAACGGTCTCTAATATCCAGTTTAACCATTGGTAGTTCGATTCGATTCT
The DNA here is from genome assembly GCA_023531435.1 of Papaver californicum. Lineage (NCBI taxonomy): Eukaryota > Viridiplantae > Streptophyta > Magnoliopsida > Ranunculales > Papaveraceae > Papaver > Papaver californicum. The sequence continues at coordinate 1,455,120 of JAJJMC010016059.1, forward strand.
TTATCAAACCAAAACCGAAACCATTACTATCGGTTTTTAAGTTTATAAACCAAATCCAAACCATTAATAAATGGTTCGGTTCGATTCGATTCGATTTCATCCTAATCGGTTCAGTCTGGTCCGATCCGATTTTAACGGATAACCGTTACCATGTACAGCTCTAATTAAAACCCTAAAATTTCTTCTTATCCGCTTAAAATCTCTACAATGGAGGTAAGCTATATGTGCATGCAACGAGCAGGAACAAGTTGTCTCATAGACTCATAGTAATGAAAAAAAACACATACATGAAACACTCAATTAAAACTCCTTCCACTTTCTTATCCCTTCCTTCTTGTACTTCTTTCATATCCACTCTCTCAATGCCCCATAACACCCCCTTTAGTTTAGTTTTTGCAAAATCTTGTTTTTCTTCTTCTTCAGTTTCAGATTTACCATTAAAAAAAAGCTCAGAAAAAAATGGTTAGATTTCTATCAATATAATCATTTCAGCGTTTGTAGTTGATGTTTGATCGTTTTGAAATTGTGGGGTTTAATCAATTTTTATTTTATTTTTGCAGGTTCGAGAGTGATTCTAAAGAACATGAATTATACTGAACTTGAAGTGAGTTTTTCTTTCTGTTTGTATTTGTAATAGTTGTGTTTGTGATGTGCTGTGTTGTGGTGTGTAACTTGTGTTTCTTACTTAGTGGAGATTATTGGGTTGGATAGAGATGGGTGACCTGGTCAAGCGTTAATGTTGTGGAAGCGTTTATATGGGAACAACCTTTGGGCACAATGTAGTGATGAGTTGAAAGGTATAATTTTGATTATATGGTTATCTAGCAAATTATTGGTTTTTCGTATTGCAATGGTGTCAGGTAATTTGTCACCTTGTTTGGTTCTTTTTTTCCTTGGGTTGTTAGGATTGAACAAAGATTTTAGAAAAATGTTGGGGGAATTAGCTGAATTTAAGGCTTTGTCTCTGAAAGATGTGCTCACTGCATCAGATGGAACTCGAAAGGTGTGGTGTCTTTCTTTTACTTCCTACATTGTTTAACATCTTCTTCTCTTATGGGTTGTAGAGATGGTGTCTGTTATTGTGAGAATATTCTCATTAATTTTGATACTCACAGGAGGTCTCAGATACTGTTCAAGTTGGAAGATGGATCAGTCATAGAAACAGTTGTGATTCCAAAGAGTGGGAGAAATACTGTTTGTGTCTCAAGCCAAGTTGGTTGTGGCATGAACTGCCAGTTTAGTTTCACCGGCAGGTAAAGTTAATTTGTTTTAAATCAACAAGTTGGGGTTCAATATGTTTGAGATTACAGTGAACTGCTGCTAGTCTTAATACGGCACATGTATTTTCCATTTTTGTAGGATGGGTTTAATGAGGAATCTAACTGCAGCTGAGATAGTAGAGCAGGCTGTTTTTGCACGACGTTTGCTCTCTAGTGAAATCGGATGTATTAACAATTGTTTTATTTATGGTGAGCTAAAGATGAATGACAATTTTCTAAACTTGCTACATTAATGTCCATGAAAGATAGCTGGTTCAATCCGAGTTTAGAGATTTTAGGTTCTCAGCTATTGGACTTCTTGGTTGCCACATTGTCCTGGAAAACACATGTAAGTTGGAAAATTGATTTTGCAGGGAATGGGAGAACCACTTCACAATATTGATAATATATTAAAAGCTGCTTCCGTAATGGTTGATGTTCAAGGCCTTCAATTCAGTCCTAACAAAGTTACCGTTTCAACCAGCGGGCTTGTTCCCCAGCTCAGGCGCTTCCTTCATGAGTCCAACTGTGCATTGGCAGTCAGTTTGAATGCAACAACTGATGAGGTATTTTTCTCTCTTTGTCACTGTAGAATTGGTTAGCGGCGTGTCTACTATGAATGTACATACACGTACTAATCACATCGAGAAAAACAATTCAGGTTAGGAACTGGATCATGCTGATCAACATGAAGTATAACTTGGCACTCCTTCTAGGGACTCTACGTGAGGAACTCCGAACCAAACATAAGTATAAGGTGTTATTTGAATATGTGATGCTCGCTGGAGTTAATGACAGGTAATCAACGGCTCTCTATAGTCTGTGTGAAGTCTATTTTCGTTGAGATAGTATTCTGTGGCATGTTAAACCACAGACTTTTGATCAGAACTTCATTCTTAAATGCACTCGGGTATTTTAACTTCACAGACATCTCCTCCATGTTCTTATCTTTAACCAAAACATTCTGGTGAAGAATACCTATTGGAATGGTGCAATTCTAATATTCAGAATAGTCAAGGGAATGATTTTAGGGGGAAATTGCTTTCTTTGTGTGGAGAATCTAATCTCTAAGGAGGGAGGAAAATGACTCATTTCTCTGGTATGAAGACCATAATGTTGCTTGTTGAATATAACTTCTGGTTTTAATTATGCAGAATTATTTACATAATATTTGTTTCTTGCAGCATGGATGATGCAAAGAGGCTGGTTGATCTTGTTCAGGACATTCCATGCAAAGTAAATCTTCTCACATTTAATCCGCACAAAGGATCACCCTTTAAGCCAATCAGTGAAAATAAAATGACAGAGTTTAGGAATGCTCTGGCAGAAGCAGGGTGTGTTGTATTATTGCGTCCCAGTAGAGGTGATGATCAGATGGCTGCTTGCGGTCAGCTTGGGAAGCCTGGTGAGATTGAGGCTCCTCGGCTCCGCATCCCCACTCAGTTCCAAATGGTTGTATGATGCCCATTGGAACTGCAGCACAGAAGAATGTCTCATATGCCTAATTAAAATTGTATAAGCTCGCACCATTTTGTGATCATACTACTTGCTGTTTGATTTTACCATTGATTTTTATTTTTAATTATTAGGTATCAATAATATGAGTTTTGTACCTCTAATAGATACAAGTACTCTGTACTGATCCCGTAGCCTTTCTAAAATATATAAACATCTATGCAATATCGAACTCGTCTCAAGTCACAGAATTTCTATGGCTGAATTCCTTGAACTTGTTCTTTATATGCATCGATATTCAAATTTTTATTTAAACAACATCAATCTACTACTGTATACACCATAAAAATAACGTCTGAACATGAAATAGTAGTGCATGTTCACCCTCAGAAAACTAACAAAGGCTAGTGTAAAACTACAACATAACAACCAAGCAAAACTATAGTGCTAGCGCCAATTATCATCTTCACGGTGTTAGCCTAGCGCTAACCATTGTCTTCACGGCGCTAGCCTAGTGCCAACGCCAGCTCCCTATGACACTAATCCATGCTAGCACCAACCATTGCCTTTACGGCGCTGGCTAGTTCCCTAGGCTAGCGCCCACTGCCTTCGCAGCATTGGCCCAATGCTAGCACAGTATCACTATAACTCTCTGGTAGTACCTTAGCTGGTGCATGTGCAATGCTAATTATTTCATTGCACTCGCAAGTACTTTGAGTATGAGCCTTTCCCGTTCTAAACTACAAATATTTCACAAAATAGCAAAGTAAGGCATTTGAACGAGACCGCTCAAACGGTCATTCATACTATCACTAAGTACTTAGCCTATTCAAATGCCCACAACTGGCATCACTACGTATGGCTCATCGCTCGCATCTTATTCATCAGAGTTCAACGCTCTAGCTATGATAATACAGTATATCCTTAGGCTTACTAAGATTGACTTACTAAATATCTAAGTGATTACTAGACTTACTATTTTAATATGACTTGACACTAATCAGTCTACTTAATTAAACATAGAATTGAGCATTTAATCTCAACAAGTCATTACCATGACTTAACCAAAATAGTAGTAGTTCATGACTTCACTATTTTTCTAAGAGATATCAAATATGTCACATGGAGGATTCTCATTGTGGTATTGGTCTGGCGGTTTACAACAACGTGCGGTGTGGCAAAACATCCATGATGAGAAGGTAGTAAATAGTGGGACGGTTAAGAGCAGTTGAAAGGATGAGGGAGTAGAGGTCGTATAATCTTCCTGACATAGCAGACACGAGTTCACCACAACCTCCATAATCATCACTTCTTCATCTCTTCACAACTTTCGCAACATACGAGAAATCAATGTGTTCATTACAACTATAAATAGATGACTTCATCTATTTACAAAGGAAGATTCCAGAGATGACCAGATTTACAGTCATAAATCTAGCCTTCACCATAGTTCAACAACTCCACAATGCAAATTTTATCAGATGGTGATTTTTCAACCTCTTTCCTCTTTCCTCCCCTAAGATCAACCCATCATCTCCCTCTTTGTGATCGAAGCAAGAAGTAAATGACCATTTCTTGGTCTCGTCTTATACGATTTTGATTTCTCAAACCTAAAGAAAGTACTTTTTACTATACATTTTTTTCACCCAAAAAAGAGGCGAGAAATATAAAAGTGATCTGATCGGTCCCGGTAGTGCACGATGTGTAATTGGTCCCCATTGATCATACAAATAACATGTGGACCGTCTCCTGTATATATAACCAGTAAGGCTCATTTTATAAACTAAGAATTCATTCATCAATAAACTTAATATTTAATTTATTTCTCCTAATAGGTTTCCTCCTCTCCAATTTCATCCATAAAACTCCATGAAAAAGTACAAAAATATAGATTAAGGTTCCAGATCTAAACAGTTACATAGTAACAGTGAATTACCAAAGCAAATCTCAATCTCTACATAAATCTGAATATTGTGAAGATACGATTTCTGACCATCAAATTACTTTATCTTCAACACAAAACTAACAGGTAGCCTCCCATCCAGCATTTAACGTTCTCACCTGACCTTTTGGTTATCGTCTGCAATTCTAATAACAACTTCACAAAAATCTTAACGAAAGATATAAATATTAAAATTATTACTTGATGGAAGTTACTCCAACACTTAGTCCTTTTTATACTCGAAAGTGGATAAAGAAGATAAAACAGGGGAACTTCTTCGGGTTCCTCTTGGTGAACCTGCACAGTGCTAAAATCAAACACATTTATTGGTGGATACTTGAAAGCAAAGTAATCCTTAAGAATTTTAAAAGCACAAATACCCAACCCTAACTGAGGTAGTTCCTTAAAAATCGGATTAAGAACACTTTGGGGAACTATTTTGATTAGGGAAGGGTGATAATCATATAAAACTTAGATATAGAGTTAGATAAATCTTCAAACCTGGTGTGTGATCTATAGTTTCCTTAGCAAGTTCCATTGACGCTTCTTCATTATCAATTGGTTTGGGTTCATTCTCAATCAATATATTTTCAATACTCTTATCATCCGAATCGGGCCACTATTCAAGAATATTTTCTTCTGTGCAAATCCTAGGGTATGAGTCTCCGCCGATGAAATAACCAGGTTACTACTTTCAAACCAACTGGCCTAAAAAAATTACAATATGGATGTTCTTTATCACTATGATATGTATTTGAGTACGTTACACTGTTTAGAACAATGGTTATGTTATACCAAGTCTCCTCTATTTGAATAGGCGAATGATCGTTATTATGACCCGGAGTTTGAATAACTTCGTCATTGTTGATTACAATGAATTCCAAATATTGCTCATCTTCATCATCATTATCGATCAAATATTCTTTATCTTCCTTAAGAATTTCATAATGGTTTTGGCTTTAAGGCCAAACTTCTTCTCCATTCTTATTCTCAACGAGTTGAGCAATTTGTCATTTTAAGTTTTCCATATTCCTTTGAATTTGTTGGTGTGATTATCTTATGTTTTAAAATATTAAGTCATTTTCCTTTGACACTCTTCTACCTTAGTACATAAAGTATCTGCAAAACTAGAGACTTTTTAATCAAAAGCATATCGAAGGTCTATAGGATATCTTCCGAGAAACTTGAAGGTAGGGATTATTCAGAAAATGAGTGTAAAAGAAACCTATCAGAGATATTGGACAAATGGTTCCACATACCCACAAAATAAGAGATAGAACAAAGTGCTAAAGAGCGAGATATAATGATGAAAGTCTAAGTCAATCATCTGCTACAAGAGAGATAATTTTATCATTTGAAATCTGGTTCAAGTTATTTAGACCTTAGGTGGTTGCTTATTCATTAAATTTCTTTGATGTTAGATTCGTTTTATTTTAAACATATATATGAAATAAACAAATGATTGAACGTTCCTTTAATTGCTCTAATTGACAATTATTAATCATATTATTTATTCATTAATTTCTTGTAAAAATATGCTTTTGCATATTAGTTCATAAGAAAAATAATGTAGGAAACCGTAATATACAAATCATATCCAGATGCATAACAAGATAGACTTTATACAATGATTTTCGTGTGACTGTGATTTAAAACTCATGTCCAATGGTCAATTAGTTTGTTTATTTTAATTCTTTTGCTATGAGTATAACGATTTACTATTTCTTACCGTAAAAATTATAATCTGAAAATTTATTTTTACTATCATTATTATTTTTCTGCCATTAATCAGATATTTCCACGATATATTGATTATCAAAGGGTATCATATTTTTCTATGAATCAAAAAATAATCTAATAATCAAGAGATGTTCGAAGATAAAATATTCCGATGCATCTGGGTGCGGGGGAGCGGAAATAGTTTAGCAGTGAAAAAAAATCATGCGATCGGGGGATCACGAGCAAGATTACAGTAGAAAAACCTATTATATAGTTATTGAGGGTGTTAAGTTTTTTATGATCTAACTTTTTACATTGAGTACTACACAGTGCTATTTTTTTTATTTTTTGAAAAAAACAAATACAAACAATTACTGTTATATTTGAGTTATTTTTAATATTAAAGATACTTGATTTTCTCTTAAATTAACATCATGATGTGGCCTTTAATAATTTACTCCAAAAGGTCATTAAGTTACTGAAGTAAATCACTGCTCGATTTCTATTTTACCTTATTAAAATACCAATATGATCACTTGGTACAATCAAGATCGGGGAATTTATAAAAAATAAAACGGTTGAACGAGATTTTTCTGAGGACATGATCTATCGTGATTTAGACGACGCTACTACCGATAAAGTAAAGACATAATGATTTCATGGACGAAAAAAGACAAGAATATATGTATATAAGAAAACAAAAGTATAAGCTCCACCAATTTAAGGTATATCAAAATTTGAAAAAAAAACTATATCGGCATAAATTTTAATCAATTTATGACGCTGTAATAACTACTATAGGTTTTAAAGATTTTACACTACAAGTCCATAACTTTTTAATTATATTTATCTATTACATGGTTTTATATTAATTTACTATATGCCTTTACTGCCGATGAAGTAAAGGTGTATAGTGATTGGATGGGCTAAAAAACATGAGTATATAAGAAAAATAAAAGTATAAACTTCATAAATTTAAAGAATATCAAAATTTAAAGCCGGGATAACTATTATAGGTTTTAAAGATATTGCTCTATAAGCCCATAAATTTCTAATCATATTTGTCTATTGCGGTGTTTTGATATTTTAATTAACCGAATGTTTTATTAGTTTTTAGTGTCTTGAACTACTTTAAATTTTTATTTGTTTATTAATAATATTTTTAATATAATTTTAAAACGTAGATCTAATATTTATTTATTTATTTTATTTTATTTATAATGTAGATCACTGACGGACCCATCAAAGGCTAAGAGTGGCTGCCCGGGTGGAATATGTGGTAAATCTAATTTTTAATATAAGTAATCTCGTTATTTTTTGGTTTAGTCCACTTTAATTTGACATTTGTCCAAAATAATTTATAAAATTATAAGAATTTACTATAATTTAGTTGTAATCTCGTACAATATTACTTTACTTCTTTCTCCTTTGATGCGTATAATTTTTCTGTTTACTCTCTTAAACCTCTAGCATGAATCTACACAATTTAAATAATTTGTAACGCTCTAAAAATTTGCTGCCGCTTAATGATTGATACACATCATGCACTAGCCCTACCCAATAGAAGATCCTGGGTCCGTCCCTGGTGTAGATTCAATACAGTGAGGAACATACCGTGGTGAAAAACTAGTATACATAAACTGAAGTCACCAAACACTCCAACTTCCCATCTAGGGCCAGGCTCTAACCAAAAATACGTACTATTTAATATGTAGTAGTGAACACACGGAAGAAAAACAGGAAAGTTCTTGACAAGAGTTATTACTTGTTAGAGTGAGAAAGTGTGTATATTTTTCCCTTTTTAAAGAGATAGAGAAGAGAGGAGACCAAGGTGGGTCAGAAACACAAGTTGTGTTCAGGCAATCCATGTGCCCACATGGATGATGACAGAGAAAAGAAAAGAACTACTACTACGTGAGCGGTAGTGTAGCAGGAGTTATGTGGTCAATATCCCTTACGACCGTGATAACGGTGATATTTAAGGTATCGTTTTAAGAGCACGACGAATCTTTAAATATCGCTGTATCGATCGATACGGTCGAAATTTGTCCAATATGATTGAGATTTGCCTGATATTCAAGGTATATGCTTGTTGTTTAATTTATATTTTTGGAATTTTGAACTTAGAATATACTAATATGATTTTTTCTTAAAGTATGGTTGTTAAGATTTTTGGCAATGAATGAACAAAAATATAGTTAATTCTTGGCATTCACATGTATAAAATTTGGATATAAGATTTGAACTCCCAATATTTCACCGATAATCTCCCCAAATTATTATTATCAAGGTATCAAGGTCCCGGGAGATCGACGAAATTAACTACATTGAGCAGGAGCACAGTAACAGAAGACTAGTAGAAGAGAACAAACCCAAACTTAGTGGTAAACTCTTTTTTTTGTTGCACCAACAAAAATAGTAATTTACTCTTTGTCTTTGCTGTTCTTAAACCAGAAAAATAGAATCTTGAGTTGATTGCCATAAAAAATACTGTTTTTTTTCTTCTTCAGAGAGAGAAAGTGTCTGTGGGTTTGATTGAAAGAGATGAAAGAAAACAATGATGGGTTTGTAAGAGCAGATCAAATAGATCTGAAAAGTTTAGATGAACAACTTGAAAGACATCTTAGTAGAGCATGGACTATGGAGAAGCAAAGAGATGGAACAACTACTGGTGTTGGTGGAGGAAACGATAGAGCTGGCCGGGAAGAATGGGAGATAGATCCAGCTAAACTTATTATTAAAACTGTTATTGCTCGTGGTACTTTTGGTACTGTTCATAGAGGCATTTATGATGGCCTTGATGTTGCTGGTAATTTACTACTAAACTCCATTGATCTCCATTACTTTCTGTCACTTAATATCTTAACAAAAGTCTGAAACTTGTTTAGTTTTACAGTTTCTGTCACAAGTAATTCTCTCTTTGCTTAAAGTGATTGACATGTTTTTTTGCTAATAAAAATTGGTCTATTTTGGGGTACCCCATTTGGATTAATTTCTCAGAACAGTATTCTGAGATACTAAATGGGGTTAATGTTTAGAATTTGCTGTTAAGATTGGGTTGTTCCTTTGTTGTTGATCCTGTTGTGGAAGAACCATGAAGTTTTAGCCTATTTCAGAAATGAGCTAGATATAAATTTTTTCATTGGTTAGCATATAGAAAAAAGTTCTGCTTTTTGTAGTATATGTGTTTGTTTTTATTGCTATGGTACTGTAAGTGATTAGTCTTGTGAATATAAGTTTGTAAACCTGTGATTCACGGGATTGGATTGCGATTGCCGATTGGGATGTAATGCCCCATTGGCGATTTACTAATTTACCTTTGCTGCGGAACTTTAATGTGATCTCACTTCTCAACTGACAACTGATGCACACCATTTATGAATGAGTTATTGTGTGACCCTTTGGAAAATAGCAGCACACTCGACCTTCACATGAACATTTTATTTGCAATTTTTTTGTAATGTTTTTATTTATCAAAATTCCTAATCATGCCTGAACCTTTTGTATCTCTATTAAAAAGATTCACAATGCACAGAACTTAAATGTTAACTGGCCCAATTGTTTTGTTTTTGACATCAGTAACAGTAAGTTGCCATCCTCTGTTTATCATCTGCAGTTAAACTGCTTGATTGGGGTGAAGAGGGCCACAGAACAGAAGCCGAAATCGCTTCACTTAGGACTGCTTTCACCCAAGAAGTTGTTGTATGGCATAAACTAGATCATCCCAATGTGACTAAGGTAACACTTCATTCTCTGTGTTAGAATCTTGTTAGAGTACTTTGATGATTTTTAGAGCATTTAAGAATTAAAATAATGAAAGATATTTGATTGCTGTTTGCTTAGCTTGGAAAAAATTCATCTGTAAGTTTAAGAAATGCAACGGTAACAAGATTGCTATCCTATCAGATTAGCCATTGAAGTTTACTTCCTCTGGTGAAAAGTCTAAAATAGTGTGTCAAATATTGGGATTTTTTTTTTCTTTTCTTGTTGAATTATCTACTGTAATGTTTTCATGTTGACAGTCTTGATGATTTGTAGTACTATTATATCTGGAAGTTCCTCATTGCTTGGTTTCCCATTGACATTTTGATTGCTTTAGATCACAGGAATGTGTTTTACAACTGAATCGGCTAGTCGTTTTTTTTTGTTTCCTTCTAATGTGGCTGATTCCTGGTAAATGCTTTTCAGTTTATTGGGGCTACAATGGGTAATTCAGGGCTGAGCATACAAAGTGACAGCGGTTTCATTGGGATGCCAAGTAATATCTGTTGTGTTGTTGTGGAATACCTTCCTGGTGGTGCGCTCAAATCTTACCTCATAAAGAACCGCAGAAAGAAGCTGCCTTTTAAAGTTGTTGTCCAACTGGCTCTGGATCTTGCGCGAGGGTAAGCATATTTTGCTGTTCATATATTTATTTTGCAAACTTAGTTAGTTGTTTGTTTAAGAAATCCTTAGTTGTTTCGGACTTAGCAAGTCATCTCTCTTTTTTAGGTTGAGTTATCTTCACTCTAAGAAGATTGTGCATAGAGATGTCAAGACAGAAAACATGCTTTTGGATAAGCAGCGTACAGTAAAGATAGCTGACTTTGGGGTTGCTCGTGTTGAGGCTCAAAACCCACATGATATGACTGGCGAGACAGGAACTCTGGGTTACATGGCTCCTGAGGTATGATACTCAGATTCAAATAAGATTTACTAAACAGCAGTAGAGTTCCTTTATTAATTTCTTCGTTTCTGTTTGTAAGTAGCACAAATCATCTTAAGAAAATAGTGGTAGGGGGAGTCACCCAGTAATGTCACAAAGAAGAAAAGCTAAACTCTGATCATTTTTAACTTTCTTACTTTCTTACTTTCTTACTTTCTTTTCTCTTTCTATCATGATCCAAGAATTATCTCGAGGAAGGGAATGGAATAGAACAAGGCCCCACTGAAAAATTAATTATATCGGTTATCTATAGACTTCCTTGTCTTGTTTACTCTAACAAATCATGAGTTAATGGGTGTTGTTGACACAGGTACTAAATGGCAACCCATACAATAGGAAATGTGATGTATACAGCTTTGGTATATGCTTGTGGGAGATATACTGCTGCGACATGCCATATCCTGATTTGAGTTTCTCAGAAGTGACATCAGCCGTTGTCCGGCAGGTACAGATTTCTCAACTGCTTAATTTGAGACAACACTCCAAAACCTCAAAACTCATCAAGCTCTGTTTTAAATTTACAGAATTTGAGACCAGAAGTACCTCGTTGTTGTCCTAGCGCTCTATCAAACGTTATGAAGAAATGCTGGGATGCAAACCCTGACAAGCGGCCAGAAATGGACGAGGTAGTAACATTGATAGAAGCCATTGACACAACAAAGGGTGGTGGAATGATCCCTGCTGATCAGGCTCAGGGTTGTTTATGCTTTCGCAAGACACGAGGCCCCTGAAAGAATTTGGAGCAAAGACATAACAATTGGTATATGGAAAGCTCAGGAAATATTGGGGATTTGTATTTAAGAAAAAAAATTGTGATGTCACAGTAGAGAAAACTTGATGGATTCATGCTGAAAGAGAGAAAAGATCTCTTCAACATCTCTCCTAGGATGATGGTGTAAAGTTTTTTTTTTTTGTTTTGTTTCTTCTTATGTTTATTGTGTATTTTCATTGAAGCGAGGCCAGTTCTATTATAATGTACCGGCTGGTTCTCCACTATTCTGTAAGATTAGCTTCTGTATTCCATTATTATAATTATGATGATGATCTGACCATTTTTAAGTAAAAAGAACTGTTTCCATTCCCCGGTGATAGAAAAAGATAATGATTGTATTGATTGTCTTAATTGAAAGCAGGATAACACCTGAGCCTTTACAACCTAACAGAAAGATAGCAAACATACATAAAGATAACAAAAATAACACATCAAAAAGAGTTATACTAAAAGTAAAAACAAAATAGACTCTTATTCTCTAACACTCCCCCTCAAACTGATGCTGGAGTAGTAAAAAGCATTAGGTTGTCACACAAACGAGAGAAGATAGGATGAGTTAACCCCTTGGTGAGAATGTCAGCTAGCTGAAGAGACGATGGTATATAATCAAACTTTACAATGCCAGCTTCTCGAAGATCTTGAACATAGTGGTAGCCGACTTCAATATGTTTAACTCTGGAATAAAAAACTGGGTTAGAAGCAAGGGCTCTAGCACTGTTGTTGTCGCAGTAAAGAACAAATAGTGTGTTTAGAGATAAATGAAGTTTATTGAGGAGATTGGAGAGCCACATCACTTCAGCAGCAAGAAGAGAAAATGCCTTGTATTCTACTTCAGTGTTCAATTTGGAGACTGTAGGTTGCTTCTTGCTTGTCCAAGAGATGAGAGAAGAGCCAAGAAAAACACAAAAGCCAGCTGTGGATATGGGTGTTCATGGCCGGTTTCGGTTCGGTTTTGTGCTAAACCAAAACCGAAACCGGCAAGGTCGGTTTTCCAATTATTTTTCCATAACCGTTTCGTTTACCGCCGGTTCGGTTTTACTCGGTTATCTCTCGGTTTCGGTTTTTTCCAACGGGTTTCGGTTAACCGTTTAGAAAACTAAAATTCAAAAAAAAAATCAAAAAAATCAAATTTTTTTAAAAAAAGTGGATTCTTCCTTAACTAGAAGAAAATTCTTCCTTAACTAGAAGAAAATTCTTCTATAACTAGAAGAGAACTAGGGTTAGAAAGTTAGGGTGGGATTATATATCAAGGGTAATGAAGGGTTCAGATTAGATCTATCAAAAACTAGATCAAGGGTCTTAAATAGTCGGTTTTCCATGGTATAACGGTTCGGTTTTTGGCTAAATCAAAACCGAAACCGTGACTACCGGTTTCCATACTTTTTTTCCATAACCTTTCCATTAGTAAACGGTTCGGTTCGGTTTTGGCCAATTCGGTTCGGTTTTGACGGGTTTCCACTGAAACCCGTTACCATGTACAGCCCTAGCTGTGGACTTGCGAGTATCTGAACACCCTGCCCAGTCAGAGTCTGAGAAGCCAGAGAGAGAAGTAATCACCTGCAGTAAAAGTAATTCCTGATCCAAGAGAAGCTTTAACATAGCGTAGTATCCTCTTGACAAGCTGCATATGACAGTCAGTTGGAGCATGCATGAATTCAGAGCTATAATTCACTGCAAATATGATATCAGGCCTGGTGAGAGTAAGGTATTGTAATGCTCCAAAAATACTTTTATATTATTGTGGGTTAGTAGAAGCACACCATCACTGACAGAGACTCTAGGACCACTAGCTACTGGTGTTGTACATGGTTTGCAGTCCACCATATCAGTCTTTTGAAGCAGTTCTATAGCATACTTGGATTGAGTAAGAAGTATAGTGGTCTTATCAGTAGAAGTAATAGACTCAATTCCAAGAAAATAATGTAAATCTTCTAAGTCTTTCATTGCAAAAGCAGTGTTAAGCTTATCAAAGAAAGAAGATAGAAGATGATGAGAACTGCCTACAAGAAGAATATCATCAACATATAAAAGGAGAAGAAGAATATCAGTATCAGAAATGTAGATGAACAAAGAATGATCTGAAGAGGACATGACAAAACCATGGTCAAGAAGAAAACTGCTGAATTTTTGAAACGAAGCACGAGGTGCTTGCTTCAATCCATAGAGAGCTTTGTTGAGTTTGTAGACATAGTTTGGCTTTGAAGAATCTTCAAAACCTTTGGTTGCTTAATGTAGAAAATTTCAGTTAGATCACCATGTAGAAAGGCATTGGATACATCCAATTGCCTAATCACCCATCAAAGCTATTGAAATCACAGTTCTAACTGTAATGAACTTAACTACAGGGCTGAATGTCTCTTTGTAGTCAATGCCATCAACCTCAAGATAACTTGTGCCACCAATCTAACCCTGTATCTGTCAACTGAGCCATCTGAGTTAAGCTTGGTCTTATAGACCCACTTTGATCCAAGTACATTCATGGAAGGATCATATGGGACTTTACTCCAAGTATCATTTTCCATGAGAACAACATATTCATTTGTCATAGCAGTAACCCAAATGGGACTCTTAGCAGCAGTTTATAAGACTTTGGTTCAGTCAAGGGAAAGAATGAAGAAGTAAAAGCCACAGGAATTGGATGAGTGACTGTGTAATAAGTGACAAAGTCTGGAAGATATTTAGGTTTATGAATACCCCCAATTGAGACCTAGTAGTCATTTGGTGAGAGGGAGGAATGGGAGTTGTAGTTGTGGACTCAACAAAAGAATCAGTGAGAGATAAATAACAATCAGATTCAGGTAATTCTGATGTAGGAGTTTGTAAATAATTGAGTCAGGATATAATTCTTCCATGTCAGCTGAGTGTGTCTCTGAATTGGGATGAAAAAGAGAATCACAAGGAATTGACAAAGAGACAGTGGCATCAGATATAGAAGGGGAAGTTGTAGGACAGGTACAAAAAGGGAATGTGTATTCATCAAAGACCACATGTCTTGAAATGAACACTTTCTTGGTAGAGTTTTCATAGCATCTGTAACCTTTATGCAGTTCGTTATAACCAAGAAAGGTGCATATGGAAGATTTTGGACTGAGTTTATTCTTTCTGTAATGACCAAGGAAGGGAAAACAAGCACAACCATACATTAAGCATGAAAGATCTGGTGCCTTTTGAAAAAGGATCTCAAATGGGGTTTTGAATTGGAGAAGTTTATATGATGTTCAATTATAAGAAAAGTGGATGTAAGAAAAGAATCCATCCAAAACTGTTTTGGCATACAAGCATGACAAGCTATAGTATTACCTACTTCAATAACATGTCTAATTTTCCTCTCAGCTGCACCATTCTGTTGAGGAGTATTAGGACAGGAAGAACAAATAGCAATACCACGTTCATCTAAATATCTTCTAAAGGGACCCTTGACCAATTCATAAGCACCATCACATTGAAAATATTTGATGGTAGTAGAAAGAAAATTTTCATACAAGATTTTAAAGCTTTTGAAACAGATAATGCTTTCATCCCAAGTTTTCATAGGATAGATCCAATGATGCTTAACGAAATCATCAAGGAAAAGGATATAGTACCTAAACCCAAAGTGAGAAGTTGTAGGAGATAGACCCCATACATCATAGTGTACTAGTTGTAATGGTGCAGTAGATATTATCCTCTCAGAATGTTGAAATGGAAGTCTCTTACTCTTTCCAATTTGGCAAGAATGACAAAGAGAGCTACTCTTTCCAATTTGGCAAGAATGACAAAGAGAGCTAGAGTCATCCTTAGTAATAGTAATAAGAGAAGATGTGTTCATTCTCTTGAGTATGGAGTTTGCTGGATGACCAAGTCTCTTATGCCACAGAGTAGCAGTCCCTTTTTTAGTAAATGAGCCCGTGGATGAAACACACGAGTAGAGAGCATAGGGTAGAAATTACCTTCTTTTGGTCCTTTAGCAAGAATTTGATGAGTATGCAGATCTTTAATTGAGAAACCCTATGGAGTGTATTCAACTGAGCAATAGTTGTCACTTGTAAGCTTGCCTACTGAAATAAGATTTTGTTGGAGATTTGGACCAAATAAGACATCCTTCAAAGAGAATTCAGATGTGTTAGTCTTCAAAACAGACCCACCAACCATTTGTATAGGCAAAATCTGTGCATCTCCCACCAGGACTCTTTCTGGTCCTCTATAAGGAAGAGGACTTTGAAGCATAGATAAGGAGTTAGTCATGTGACTGGTAGCTGCCGAATCTGAAAGCCATTGAACATTTGAAGAAGGAATTATAGGAGTTGTAATTTGAATAGTGTTATGAGCTTGAGGTTTTGTACCATTGGGTTTGGCATATCTGTAAGGACACTTGTAAGCTGAGTGACCTTCTTTCTTATAGATTTGACATACCATGGAAGTATAGTCAGGTTTAGATTGTTGTCTAGTGGAACTGCCAGAAGGATAATCAGGTTTAAAGTTTTCTTGGTGAAGAATGCGGAAGACGTGATGTTATCAAGTTGAATGTCAGTTTATGAGATCCTATTTTATAACCATTGTTCATGTTGTATGAGACGAGATTTTAGTTTATTGAAGGTCAGAGGGATATCACGATTATAAGCAGAGATAACAAAGTTATCAAAATCACGACCCAACCCATTTAAAACATGCATCACTAGATCTGAATCACAAACACGTTCTCCAATAGCACAAAGAGAGTCAGAAATCTCCTTAATTTTTTTGTAAGAAATTAGAAATAAAATCTGACCCTTTTTTCATACTGTAAAGTTGATTTCTAAGCATAGATTTACGAGCAACAAACTTATTCGAAAAATTAGTGGCTAGATATTTCCAAACCTGTAGAGAAGTAGATTGTTCCAAAATGTCTTTAGAAACAAACTCAGAAAATGTAGCATTCAAGCAACTTATGACAATACGATCCCATTTTCTCCAAAGAGCATAGTCTGGATTTGGTGTTTGTACATTAGCAACCAGTATAGTTGATGAAGGTACTGGAATATATCCATCAACAAATCCAAATAGATCTGTGCTAAGTAAAATAGATTTCATCTGAAATTTCCAAACTAAATAGTTGGATTCATCAAGTTTAATAGAAACAAAGTTGGAGATGTTTGTAAATGGTATTGACGTATAAAGTTATATTGGTAAGGAATAGTGGTGTTTATATTAGTATTGGTATTAGTTTCTCCATCAAAAGATGTAGAAGACGGCATCGAAGACAGATGACTATTATATAGGTATTGATGGTGGTTGTGGTTGTAAGAAAAAAAGAGGCGGCTCCAGGATCGAAAAAAAAAAAAAAAAACCTAGTGACGGTTCCCGAGTGATACCATGATAAAAAACACAATGATTGTATTGATTGTCTTAATTGAAAACAGGATAACACCTGGGCCTTTATAGAAGAGGGTCAGGTGATTGGACAGAAACCTAACAGAAAGATAGCAAACATAACCGAAAGATAACAAACATAACACAGTAAAAAGAGTTATAGTAAAGTAAAAACAAAACAGACTCTTATTCTCTAACACCCAGAATACCTTGAGTTCTCTAACAGCTTTCGTTGGCAAATTGACTACAAACTGAAACATAAACTAAATGGCCCTTGAGTTTGTCACGTTTATCAAAGATTGAAATCCTGCAGCGCCGGACTTTAACACATGAAATTATGAAAATGGCAAGAATTGACTTTTTGAAGCAAATTTAACTTGATAAATTTAGAAATATACTCAACTACAAAATTACTGGGGTTGTAAGAAGAATAACAGATTAAATATTAGTCGAGAAACTTTTAGGACACTCTTTGTGAACAACAAATTCATTAATTTTACAGAAATTGTGAGGGTTTTCAACCTGCAATTTTGTAACTTGGATTGACTAAATTATCAAGCCCAGAGACAACTTGTATAGATTCAATAACATCCCCAACCTTTAGATCTGCCAACAAATCCTCATTCTTTACGACATATCCAAACACTGAATAGCGTCCATCTAATATGTTGGCATTACTAGGAGTCAATTCACTTTCTTTCAAAAGCCAAAATACCTGGCTTGAACCTGAATTATTTTCAAATTCCTGCAGCTCCAACGACAAAATGAGAAGTGAGAAAAGAAGTAAGCTTCAAGTCGACGATGGTAACGTAAATGTGTCAATTAGAAGATTGGTATGAATCTGACTACTTACTTCTCTAGCCATAGCCATAGTTCCGAACGCATTGAAAGGAAGCTTTGTTTGAGCTTTGTATTGCCCAAGCTCCTGAATAAGGAAAAAATATGAACATATAAGCAGTAATCACAACACATCAGATAGTAAATAGCAGTCATGTACAGGTCTGAGTGGAGTGCCAAGTGGTTGAGATATTAATGTAGAAAAGGTTTTGAAGTAGAGTTTTTAAGAGTGAGACTCCTTCGCAAAAATGAATTTGCCTACAGAGGAAAAACAAATCAAAACCCATCCTTGAGTGAATCTTAGTGTTTAGTATTTTCATCACTTGAATAGATAAGCTTACTTCTAACGTTTCACCGTAAACAGGAGTTTTTTCACCATCAACCATGATTTCCAATGGTATTGTACGTGGTTTTTCTGTACTTGGATCAATGAAACCCTCTGCAGGACCCTCAGGATCCCCAGTTTGAACCACAAAGCCATCCGCTGTAGAAACAAAAAAAAAAAAAATCGACGAATTACATCATCAAATCATGAAGCCACAGAAAATAAAGAAAACCAGGTCTCCAAATTAGATAGATCATAATATGCGAACTGGGCATAGGATCTCCATGTTTTATTGTTGCAATTCATTACCTCTTTGGATTTCCATGCCATCATAGAAGTGTCTTTCAACCAAATCTACGAAGTTCCCAGCAGTCACCGGAGCATTGTAGCCATCCAGCACTATACGGAATAGACATTCCTCCAAGTTAGCATTGTCCTTGACTTTCACTTTCATATCCACAGTTGCTCTCCCCTTCAAAAGAGGCATGCTTCTATATTCTTCAGGCACTTCGTAAGGGAAACCATCGACCATATCCTCTTCCACACTGCAGAAAGCCAATGCCCCAGGAAGATCTCAGCTGCAGTCAACGACAAGGGTATATATGAGAGCGGGTTATCTTTTACCCTTCTTTTTGTTCCCAATTTTTAACATCAAAACAGGATTTCTTTTCCAACTAGGAAATTAATAAACCAATATTCGCGTCAAAGATTGATCCTACATTTTGATCCATAATAGACGACTAGTAGACTAGTCGCGGTGATAAATTTACAAGTAGATACCTAAAAAAACCACACTAATGTATGTGTATGGAATGGAATCAGTTACTGCTGAACTCAAAGCTAGTTTGGTGACCTCTTTCTTGTTTCTCCTACTGAAGTCTATATAGGCGAATAATTTTCATGACACTAAGTATATGAGATTAGAAACCAGCAAATGTGATACATGGAACTAAATTGTAAGAATTTTACTACACGGAATGGAATAAACTGCTTCACTTATGAAGGAGTATATAAAAATGTTAAGGCACAGACTGAGTGGTTAGTGCTCACCCTCCAACGTATGACAGCAATTCCTTCTGTTTAGGTGCAATTTTATCCCTACTCTTGTCCAAAATGATCTGTTCAAATTCATCCATCCCAGCTTCCAACTTATCAAGTATTTCCTTCCCATGCTCTTTCTTTGATTCTGCAACACCTGCAAGAATCAAACTTTTCCCCTGGTTGAGTGCCCGTGATGCCTGCTTCAAATTCTATGACGTTGCACAAACACAGAACCATCTCTTAGAAACATCTCGCTCATACAACAACAAATTCACTAATTTTATCATTCACAAAATATATACTGTATTTGAGAAAAGTACAAGGTTCTTACTCTCTCTGCAGAATCTAGTGCTTTAGTCCCAGAAACCTTAAGACTCTCCGTAATATCTTCAAGTGGCTTTTGTACTTCTCGGATCGCTTTATTATTGATCGGTAAAGCGTACCGTAACAACGCTTCGGGGTCTTTAATTGGAGGTCCAGATATTAATACAGACAGATTAGGAATAGCAGGACCGATTGGAGCAGCGTTAGCAGTCCAATCCGGAACTGCAGTAACTAAGCCAATTGCTAATGCTATAGAAACCGCACATTCTTTTAAAGAAAAACAACTCCGAGAAGTTGAATTTCGGAGAGAACATTGAGGACTAAATCGATGAATCCGTTTAGATATGTTAGTATTATGATGATTAAAGAAATGGATTGGTTTAGTTGAAATTGTAGGAATGGTATGTCCAGAAGTTGAGTAATGACAAGAAAGAAGAGCTGCCATTAGAAATTTAGATGTTTTTTTTCAGGAAATTGGAAACAACATTCAGGGATTTGAAGATGACTGAGACGTTAATTTAGAGTTTAGACTAGTACTGTAAGAGGTAGAGAGGGGAAGAAGGATAAGGCAATAACGGAAGAAGAACATCGTGATCGTTCAACCTCACACTTTGGATAACAGAGATAGAATATCCAAGAAAAAAACATATATTCTATATTCTTTGGATGACGATTGACGAGTGAATCTATCGCGCACTCTAGTTACACCAAAGTCAGTGACTTGATGAAAATGTGTATCTTAAGAAAAAAAATCCTTCTCGTAATATTGAGTTATAGGTGGTAAATTTCTGATAAATGTTGGTTTAGTAAAAATAGGAGAGATACAGACAATATAATAATATAAATGATATTATATTACTACACCAAATTCATTATTTTTTTTAATTTAAAAAAAAGAGCTAAAGCTAGAAATCAAAACGTCTAACCTTAAGTTTATTAGACAAAATTATAAAGATATGGACCATTTTTTCATCTGTTGTTGTACGTTATAATTTTGTTTTTTACATAGAAATACAATGCAAACATAAAATTTTATGTAATAAAATTTAGTTTCTACAAATTAATTTATTTTTCAATTATTTTTTCCTAACTAATAAAAATATGACATATATTTATTATATATAAAAATGGATTAAACAAAATATAATTTTAAAATGATAAAATTAACACACTTTAAAACAAATACTTAGTTTAAATCCCAATCTTCGCAAGCCGTTTTTTTCGTGATCTTCCCATTACTCAAGGTCTTCATATTAGGTAAGTCCAGTGCAGTCCATACCGGCCGGTACGGTCGGTTTTACCGGTTTCGTCTGAAAAGCGAGACGAAATCCGGTATACCGGTAAACGGCATTTGACCGAAAATATCGGCCGGTATGGACTGTACCGGTACGGCCGGTATTGACCGGTATTGGCCGGTACAATCGTTTTTTTTTTTTTTCATTTTAAAAAAAATAATAAAAAAATAATCTATTCTTATTTTAGGGTTTTCAATTGTTACTCATATTTTTTATGATATTTTAGAATTATATATGCATATGATAATATCTATAATTAATCTAATGATCTTAAAATTGTAATATCTTTGTTTAATTAGTATTTTAGACGATAAACTTTGAAGTTGTTCTTGTTTCTTTTGTTTTCCAGTTTGAACTTTGTATGAAATCTATGGATTTATATATTTTGGATGAATACTAGTTTATCTTTTTAAACTTTGTGAAAAAATGTTTGTTATAACGTGTTAAAATATATTTATAGTTATAAAATGTGGAACTAGTATTTTTTCATAAAATTATACATATAAAATATATGCACCGATATTCCATCGATATTTAAACCGAAATTTTCCCGGTATACCGGCGTACCAGTGTTTCGCTCTCGATCGGTACGAACCAAAATCCGGTATGGTACAACCTTGGGTAAGTCTTTTTTTTTATTTCTCTTCCCATTACTCGTGGTCTCTTCATAAGAGCTATTTAATTATTTATTAACTTTATTATTTACTA
The DNA here is from genome assembly GCA_023531435.1 of Papaver californicum. Classification (NCBI taxonomy): domain Eukaryota; kingdom Viridiplantae; phylum Streptophyta; class Magnoliopsida; order Ranunculales; family Papaveraceae; genus Papaver; species Papaver californicum. The sequence goes on from JAJJMC010016059.1 coordinate 1,476,830, forward strand.
TTTATCCATTTTATTATTTTCTCCGAGCTATTGAATTATTTAATATTTTTTTTACTATTATCATTACTAACTACTTCAAGAAGTTTTACGTGATCAAGATCTCCGGATAATATTGTCAAGATAAAAGTTGATGCAGCATATAATTTTAATATGGGAGCGGCAGCAGCAGTGACCCAAAACTTTGAAGATAAACATGTTGCTTGTATGACTTCATGTTTCTGAACTGATTCTCCACAGAAGGTTGTAGTGAAGGGTTATACTTGGGTGTAAAGCTTGCTAGGGAGATGCAAATACAAGATATTATCATAGAAGGAGATGCGATGACTATTATATATGCCATCAAGATATTAGTCTTTGTATGGTTTTCTATTGTGAAACAAATTGATTTTTACTTAGTCTGCATCGAAAAAATTAATTTTAATGATAACGCATAAGAAACTGTGGGTTAAAAAGTCTTTTAAGTTATATATGTTAAATAAGAAAGATAATATGAGAACCCGTCAAGCAGGTCAATACCCTTTGAATATTCAATAATATTTACGCCATGTAATAACTCAATTAATTAAACTAAATATTAAATCTAATTATCTTTAAAAATGAATTTGGATATGATATTAGTACAATTAAATAGATCTCGAAAAAATACTCGAAATCAACTATTTAAATACGGTTTTGGACATCAAAGAAACCATTTAGGGCATGCTGAAATTTGACGAAACTGGTGGAAGAAATTTAACTACAAAGTTAGCTAAGTGTCACGGGCTAAGATTTTAGACTAGACCGTGCGGCACTTGAACTCTTCAAGTAAGCCTAAAAGATCACAAAAGAGAGAAGAGACTTAGAGATTTTAAGTGGAAGAGAGTACTTGATTAAGAGAGAGAATGTTACAATTGCTTAAGAGATTGTTGGTGGATGAAATGAGCAAATGAGCTCCCCACCTTATATAGATGCTATGGAGGGTTCTAGAATATGGGAATATTCTAGAGTATTCTACCACTATCTTGAATGTACAAGGAATATACAAGGGAATATTCTTATCCAAGAATATTCTAGAGCTTCTAGGTTCTTCCTATGGACCTAGACTCTTGTCATGGGTCGGCCCAATATGTGGGAAATGGGCGGGCCGTGACACTCTCCCCCACCTATTCTCGCGACGTCCTCGTCGCGGCTTGATTGTGAAATTGGTCGATCGCATCCTTGAATTGCCATAGAGACGCCTCGGGCTCCCACGTTCCTTCTTGTATGGATGCATCTTTCCATTTCACTAAGTATTCCTTGCATGGCGGCACTCCCCTTCTTCGAACTATTCGTTCGGCTAATATCTCATCTATCGCTTTGTCGAAGGAAGCCGCAATCATGGGTGGTGCGCGAGTTGATACTCCTCGGCTCTCGTCTTCCTCATCCTTGTTGAACGCCTTTAAGTTTCTCACATGGAAGACGGGGTGAATCTTCATCTTTGTCGGGAGCTCGACTCGGTAGGAAGCTTTGCCCACTTTGGCTAGTACTTCGAACGGCCCTTCGTACTTGCGTAGCAAGCCTTTGTGTAGCGGCCGAGTATACTTGAATTGTTGGGGCAAGAGCTTGATAAACACCATGTCGCCAGCTTGGAACTCTACATGTCGCCTCTTCTTATCCGCCCACTTCTTCATCTTCTTAGCCGCTTTTATCAATTGGGCGTGCACGAAGTCCCTTTGTTGCTGCCAATCCTTCGCGGCCTTGTATGCTCCGGGGATAGCACCTGCATAAGAAGTGGCTAGAGTACTTGGCGTCAAGGGTTGTTGGCCGGTTGCAAGCTCGAAGGGACTCTTCCCTGTAGACTCCGAATGTTGTAAGTTGTATGAGAATTGGGCTATGTCAAGCAACTTCGACCAATCTAGCTGATTGGCACTAACATAGTGCCTAATGTATAGTTCCAACAAAGCATTCACCCGCTCGGTTTGCCCATCAGATTGAGGGTGAAAGCTTGTTGAAAAGTTGAGCTCCGTACCCATCAGCTTGAAGAGCTCCGTCCAAAATTTTCCTGTGAAGCGAACGTCTCGATCGCTCACGATGTTTTTCGGAACCCCCCAATACTTCACCATATTTTTGAAGAAGAGCTTGGCCGCCTCTTCCGCCGTACATCCGGGCGTGGCTGCTGCAAATATTGCATATTTGGTGAACCTGTCCACCACCACCATAATTGTGCCAAACCCATCCGACTTGGGTAAGCATGTGATGAAGTCCATTGAGACACTCTCCCATGGTCTCTCAGGAATAGGTAACGGCTCTAGCAGTCCACCAGGCTGCTTTTGCACCACTTTATCTTGCTGGCACACAAGACATGTCCGCACATAAGTCTCAATGTCGTCGCGGAGTTGTGGCCAGAAGAATTTCTCATGCACAAGGGCTAATGTGCGATGAGTGCCGCGGCACGTAGACCTCCTTCCTGTGGTGAATAGTAAGCCATCCTCGATCCAAAACTTCCTCGATTTGCCGGCTTTGGTGAACTCTACCAAACTTTTTGCCGTTGGATCTTGGCTTAACCCTTCCTTCACACGGTCCATCAATGTGCTGCTAGCTTGCGTGAGATTGGCAAACTCGGCTTTTCGGCTAAGTGCATCCGCGACCACGTTTCCCTTACCCGGCTTGTACTCGAGATCATAGTCGAATTCCGCAAGGAAGTCTTGCCACCTAGCTTGCTTCGGGCTTAACTTCTTTTGTGATTGGAAGTAGCTCGTCGCAACATTGTCCGTCTTGACTATGAACTTCGATCCGAGAAGGTAGTGTCTCCATACTCGCAAGCAATGAACTAACGCTGTCATCTCCTTCTCTTGAACGGTATACCTTCTCTCGGCATCGTTCAGCTTGCGACTCTCGTACGCGATAGGATGTCCCTCTTGCATCAGCACCCCTCCTATCACGAAGTATGACGCGTCCGTGTGCACCTCGAATGGAAGGCTTGGGTTGGGAAGTTGCAAGACTGGCTCCTCGACTACCGCTTGCTTTAGCTGCTGGAACGCCTCTTGGCATCGGCTTGTCTACTCCCAAGCTCGCCCTTTCTTTAGCAAGTCCGTCAGCGGGGCTGCCTTCTTTGAGTATCCTAGGATGAATCTTCGATAGTAGTTGATGAGGCCTAGGAATGATCTCAATTCCGGCACTTTGGTAGGGGTTGCCCACTCCTGGATGACGCGGACTTTGGCATCTTCCATCATGAGCTTTCTGCTACTGATCTTGTGACCTAGGAAGAAGACTTCTCCATGGGCAAAGGAGCACTTCTCCTTCTTCACGTATAGGTTGTTTTCCTTTAATGCTTGGAAAACAATCCGCAAGTGCTCCTCGTGCTCTTCTAAGGTCTTGCTATAGATCACGATGTCGTCGAGATAGACCACCACAAACTTGTCCAAGTATCGGTGAAATATCGTGTTCATCAAGGTGCAAAAAGTAGCGGGAGCATTAGTTAAACCAAAAGGCATTACAAGGAATTCGTAAGCCCCATACCTCATGACGCATGCCGTCTTTGGCTCGTCGCCTTCCGCGATCCGCACTTGGTAGTATCCCGACCGCAAGTCTAACTTTGAGAAGTACTTCGCTCCTCCAAGTTGATCGAACAAGTCTGCGATGAGCGGTATGGGATACTTGTTCTTTATGGTCACCTTGTTGAGCGCCCGGTAGTCGATGTATAGCCGCATTGCTCCATCCTTCTTCTTCTGGAACAGTACCGGCGCTCCGTATGGTGCTTTTGATGGTTGGATGTAGCCCGCATCCAACAAGTCTTTGAGTTACTTCTTCAATTCAGCCAACTCTGGTGGAGACATTCGGTAGGGTGCTTTTGCGGGAGGCTTAGCACCAGGATCAAGCTCGATCGCATGATCAATCTCCCGTCTAGGCGGCAACGTCTTAGGAAGCTCCTTTGGCATCACGTCCGCAAACTCGCCGAGGACCTTTGTTATGGCCTTTGGAACTTCCTCCCCTTGGGTCATTGGTGCTTCTTCCTTCATCGTCGCTATGAAGGTTACTTCCCCCTTCTTAAACCCTTTGGAGAGTTGTAATGCCGAAAGCACCGTGCTCTTCTTCTTTTCCTTGGTCACCGGTATAAGGTGAGCCGATTTGTCTCCAAGTATGCACAAGGAGTCGAATGGTGGCATAGGAATGGCCCGTTGAGCGCACATGAATTCCATGCCTAGCACCATGTCGAAGTCGTCCATGGGGATTACCGAGAAGTCGACCGGTCCAGCCCACCGGTCAAGATGCATTTCCACGCCACGAGCCACACCTTCTAGTGGCCTTGCATCCGAGTTCACTGCCTTCACGGTGCCTCCTCCTTTAGTAAACTTCATGCCTAGCCGCAGTGCTTCCTTCTTTGACATGAAGTTATGTGTAGCACCCGTATCCACTAAGGCGCGAGAGGCCTTCCCATTTACTTGAACGTTCACATACATAAGCGTCTTGTCCGTGCTTTTGGCTTTCTCCACCTTTGCTCGGACACTGTTTAGCATTCGGAGTGAGCTTACCACGGAGTCTCGTTCCTCCTCCGATCCACTATCCTCCATTAATGTCGTAAGCTTACCCTTCTTTGGGAATCTCGGACTTTATGGTCTCCTTCACATAAGAAGCAAGAGAAAAATGGTTTACCTTTATCTTTACGCTCCGGAGCTTTGTCCTTCCACGAAAGGTATTTCTTTGGTGCATGTTTGTCTCTATCTTCTCTTGCTTCCCCACCTTTGGCATGGTGGCCTCTTGAAGTTCTCCTATCTTCGGAGCTTGTACTCCTTGAGGGCTTCACTCTTTCTTCGAAGCTTGGCCTTTCGACCAAGGTCTCGGCTACGGCAATTGCTTCGTTCAGTGTTTGAACACGGCGTCGATCCAACTCTTGCTTTACCCACGGCTTTGCTCCGTATAAGAAGTTGAAGAGCTTCTCTTCTTCATATAAATTGGGTATCTCCGGCAGCAAGTTTGTATACGTTTCGGTATACTCTTTGGTTGTGCCCGTTTGACGAAGGTACTTCAATTTCGCTCTAGCTTCGTAAGCCGCATTCTCCGGGTAAAAGTATTTCTTAAGATCGGCTTTAAAATCTGACCAAGTAGTGATAGTAGCCATACCTTGCTGAATTTCCTGGCTTCGAAGTCTCCACCATGCCAAAGCGTTCTCCGTGAGAAACACTATGGCTCTTTTTATCTTTCTCCCATCATCCTCCATCTCTAGGTGTTCGAAGTACCTTTCGCAACTCCATATGAAGGTGTCTATCTCCTTCGCGTCTCTCTTACCATTGTATGGTGTTGGCTTGGGAGCATCCTCTCTTGAGAGTTTGCTTGGTCCTTCGTGCATGGCTTGATTTATAGCCGCCCTCTTGCACAGTACCAACTCCCCTTTCACCGTCTCCAACTCTTGCTCGACCGATAGCAACTTGGCCTTCACTTCCTCCACGCTATCATCTATTGCGTCTTGGATTCGAGCCTCCACGTCCATCCGGATACCATCCACCGCCTTACTTATGACCTCCTCGAATGTTTCTTTCAACCCTTCAAGAGTCTCCTTTGTTAGGAACTCTTCTTCGGCGCGCATAAGGAAATCGCTCACCCGCTTTTCCATACGCGACATTCTTGTCTCAAGACTTGATGTCATATCCTTGGACTTGCCCCTTTTCTTGGCCTGGTCGACACCCTTATCCATGGTGTTGTTGTTGCTATTGTCGTCAGCCATTCTCGAGTTTGAAGCTTCTCTCTGATACCAACTGTCACGGGCAAAGATTTTAGACTAGACCGTGCGGCACTTGAACTCTTCAAGTAAGCCTAAAAGATCACAAAAGAGAGAAGAGACTTAGAGATTTTAAGTGGAAGAGAGTACTTGATTAAGAGAGAGAATGTTACAATTGCTTGAGAGATTGTTGGTGGATGAAATGAGCAAATGAGCTCCCCACCTTATATAGATGCTATGGAGGGTTCTAGAATATGGGAATATTCTAGAGTATTCTACCACTATCTTGAATCTACAAGGAATATACAAGGGAATATTCTTATCCAAGAATATTCTAGAGCTTCTACGTTCTTCCTATGGACCTAGACTCTTGTCATGGGTCGGCCCAATATGTGGGAAATGGGCGGGCCGTGACATAAGGTTTAACAAGTTTACATCTAACACTAAATCATTTTAAAACGGTTCTTTTTTTCTCCTAAAAAAAAAAACTATCTTCTGATTTTCTTTATCAAACTCAGCCTACATGGTTGAGTAAGTTCTAGACTAGATCTGGGAGCCAAAATAAGTTTATGAGCAAGGGTAGGGATGAATAAGATGACTGCAACACAAATAGAATTTATTATTGTGAAGTAGAGAGTTTTAAATCGAATCAAGAGTTTTGGGCATGTTTTCTGTTTCCTCTTTCTTGGATTTTTTTTTTATTAATTCTTTATTCTTTCCCTGACCTTCCATCCTTGTTATTTTCTCTTTGGTATAATTTTTCCATGTTTATTCTAAATCTTTGAGATTTCTTTTGAGGCGTTAAAAACGGGTTTTTTCTTCGTCAGTAAGTAAATAAATTCTTTTGTTTGTGGTTTGCATCTTGGTTGAAATTCTTTTTCTTGTTCTCTTCTTTTGATTCGTACTTGTCTCTGAAATTTTCCAATATTTTTTCTGACTCATTGAGTTCTAATTATCTTATTGTGCTCTCGTCAATTTAAGATAAAAATAGTTTTGTTGGTCATGTTTTCGTTTAAAAAGGATCTAAGTTTTCTTCCCCTGCTTCTACCTTGTTTTGTTTTGTTTTCTTTTGATTTAAGTCACCATTGCTGGAGGGTATTCTCTAATAAGGGTTTGCTGTCTTTGGACCATCCAAGTCTCTCATATTAATTTTTCTCTTTCGATGTGGTTTTTCTCGAATCTCTTCCCTATTTTATCTCGGCCCATCCTTTCCTGCTAGGATAGCTACGCAAAGCAATTGGTGGAATGAATTGAATTGAAAAAATTAATTTGTGTAGCAAAGAAAACCAAATTCTAACCCGTGCTCATTGATTCCAAACAAATTTATGTTACCAGTAACAAGTATACTACCCCTTGCTCAATTGAACCATTAAATCCCCCAGATCTATCCATTTTCCCATTATATTTTTATACTTCAATTTACCAGCTCTGTATTTAATTTCTATCTTAATTAAATTTATAATTTAGTTAGTATCATTTTTATACTTCTTTTAAGTTTATGATTTTCAATTACATAAGAAAATGAGAACTCCTGTGAAACAGCTTGATGTTGAAATCACTGTTGGATATGTTCAATTTTGGTTTGGTTTTATAAACCGAGACACGGATGCTTGTATCTTCTATGAGATACAACTTTCACTCTTCAAATCTTCGATTGAGAAGAAGGCTAAAACGCCTTTCTCAATCACTAAGAAGACTATTTCATCATGTTTAAGCCTATCTATTAAGATTGATAGATATGGCCAGAACCTCATTTTGATAGTTCTATTACGAGCAAAGGGGTTCATCTTTCACATATTTCCAACATTAGAAGACAACTCAATGGGTACCAAAGGAGAACGAGGAAGTACTATGTATTTGAAGAATTATAAATGTTATTTGAATTTCTTATCTCTAGATGCAATTTCTCTTATTTCCTTTAATGAAGGCTATATATACATAGTTCGTGTAATAGATGTTATCTAATTAATATATGAGATACTTTAACTGGTAATAAGTAAATAAATAAATAAATAAATTTGATCATGTTTAATTATAATAATACGTAATTGTGGTACCAAATTTAAGTGTTTGTCTTATAATAATTTAATATAGTATACTTTTTAGTCTAAATTCTATAGATATAGTTCAATGATATATATGTAGTGTAACGAAAACGTTAGAACTTAGAAGTGGACCAATTTTCATATCCCAAATATGATCATTCAAAACTCTTTTGAAGGTCCTAGTCAAACCTTAACCCCACACGTATTGATCTTAATAGTGTAGGGGATTGGTCCATATTTGGACCATTCTATTGGACCATTCTATTGGTCCATCCTAGACGGATCATGTATTTAATTGGGATATACTTACGTTAGGTGTCAGATAGATTCATTTTACGTTAAATTAAGTGTTTACTCTTCAAAGATAGTAAGTATTGTTTATAAAATTGTGGTTAGCGTCCTATTTGATTCGGTATTGGTCAATTGATTTGAGAGTTTGTGAGAAGGAGGCAGGTAGAGAATGAGAAAGCACTTAAGTTATCCAAGTCTTTTCCTTCGTAATTTAGAATGCAGCTCATGCATAATGGTGTATAGGTGGCAGTACCGTGGTGGGTTGTGGGTATTTTCTAGAAATAATCTTTTAAGGGGGAGAATTTAGAGGTAAGCTAAATAATATAGGATTAGAGAGTGAGTTGAGAAGCAGTGGTAAAGAGATGATATATGAGTGAATTTTGGTAAGAGAAAATAGAATTTAGATAGAAAATGATACAACCAAATCTGGAATATTTTCTAGTCATTTTATGGGTGGTGTGGTTTGTGGTGATCTTTAGGATGATTTGTTGATACCGTTAAATATGGAAGGTATATACATTTGTTAGAGTAATTATTTTTCTCTTATTTACATTTCTTACAGTTTAGATAAAATGTAAAAGGAATGTTAGTTTATGTTTTTTTACCATGTATCAGGGTGGCTGTTTATATAAGGACAACCCTAACTCTTATCGATATACATCAATACAACTATTTTCTACTTATCCTAAAACTCTGTCATGGCATAAAGAGCCAGGGAGAAACCCTAATCGTTTCTCAGATCCTTCGACCTACCCCTTAATTAAATCTTGATTCATCTCTACATTGTACCATCAAATCTACAATCTACCATGAAATCCCAAATCATAGCTCATGTTGGCGATTAAATCTGCTCCAACTTCGTTTTTTACGAATTTTCAACAACAATAACGATTAAAACCACTTCTCGTCAACTATTTCTATCAAACAAAGCCCTCTTCTAAACCTAAACCTCTTAATACCCTTAAATACCAAAAGTTCAGATCTTTAAATTTTTTGAAAGTAACTTCAAAATCAGATTTGTTCACCCTTTTCTCTACACTTCGTTCTTTATCAATTCAACATTATTTTTCTGGCATCAAATACTTTCTTCCACACAAGCTATGGTGGTTTTTTCATGCTTTTCAGAAGTGAGAAGCTAATAGGTGTCTTGGTTTGAAATTTCTTTGACTCCACTTTGTCTTTGCTGGTTATTTCTTCTCTGTTGTTATGTGAATCAATCAAGATCTCCTGCTTCTATTGATAGCGACAAATTGTAGCATATACTTCTGGTGCAATTTCGGAAATTCTTCGAATGATACAGATTATTTTTCATCAATGAAGGTAACTTTTGATTCTCATACCAACTAGAACTTCTATAAGATTAGTTCATGATTCTTGATAAAGTCTTTTCAATTTTCTCAATTCTTAAACGCTACATTAAATCGCTTCCGCAAATTTTTTATTTTTTTTAGAAGTCAAATCAACTTCAAATTTGTGTGATTTCAATTCTGGATTACAACTTCATATCGTGTGAGTTTCATCTTTGATATCACAATTTCAAAATTTTGTAACAAATTTTTACTACAAATTGTACCAAATGTTACCAAATTTCTTCCAAACTTTCACAAGCAATTTTTACCAACAGTTTTCAACATTATTATTCTATGTCCAATACTTGATTTCATATCAAGTTTTCGGTAATTTAGCTTCTCGAAATTAGTAGTAAATTTTCAGTGGTTTCAATCTTTTGTGGTTCTTTGGTATCGAATGGCATCTCAATTTGTCGTTTTCGCTACTCAAATCAAACTCGGTAATAGAAGTGTTAGTTTCCTAGGGCTTGTGAATTGGTTTATTTATTCAATAGGTCCTTTGTCAAATACAGTATGGTTATGTGGTGTGTTTAATATTCCTTTTACAACTGCAAATGATGACATTTCTGAAGCTCCTACGACAAATACAATTGTTATTCCTGATTCAGTAATTACAGTTGCTTCTCATTTTACTTCCTCTGATAACATGTAGCTGCAAGTTCTGGTTATGGTCTAGATGTTGTGAAGTTCAACATGTTAGCAATATGGGTTGTTAAATATCGCTGCACTACTTTTGTTTAACCTTTACTCTGACTATTTCTACTGTTGCATTTTCAAGTTTGAGGGGGGAGTACTGTAAGTTTGTTCTTCCGCTGATTCACTGAATATAAAGGCTTCTACTGATTGCTCAAGATATTTTGTTGATGTTAACACTTACCAAAATCAGTAAATACATGTTGGATAACCACCTTTAAGTACCTTTTCAAACCCAGTCTCTTCATTATCAGAACCACCACTCTTATTATAACTTTTCAATACCAGTTTATAACATCTTAATACCTTGATTCAATTTTGTTTCACCACTGAACCAACACCACTTTGAACCAAAACCAAAACCAAAACAAATACCATTTGTGTCCGTTAACCAACACAGAACACCATTACCATTATCATTTGTGTCTGTTAACCAACACAGAACACCATTACCATTACCATTTGTGTCTGTTAACCAATACAGAACCAATATTTTATTTGTTAACCAAAACAAAACATCACATTTTATCTGTTAACCAACACATAATACCAACTTCTCACATTTCAAATGAAGATCAAATTCAATTTTCTCATACAGCATGAAGCTAGAAGAATGAGAAATTTTATTTGCAAGTTTTTATTCACTAATGTTATCATTTTAGGCAAACTGATGTATTTTCTTTGCTCCCTACTTCAGTTTGAGGGGGAGTGTTAGAGGGGGAGTGTTAGAGTAACTATTTTTCTTTTATTTATTGTTTTCACTGTCTTAGATAAAGTGTAAAAGGAGTGTTAGTTTATATTTTTTTACCATGTATCTTGGTGGCTGTCTATAAAAAGACAACCCTAACTCTTATCAATATACATCAATACTATTATTTTCTACTTATCCTAAAACTCTGTCAACACTGATCACCACGTTTTCTAATTATGTATACAGTGGATATTTTGATCTAGCTATACATATGCTTGATGGTCATTTTTTAGTGATACACAAGATGTTTTAGTTTAAACGGTTATTTTTAGTTAAGGATTTAATTTTAATGATCTCTAGTCCTTGGTTAATGGTTGATACTAACCCCTTTTAATGAATAACGTCATCAGTAGATAGATTTAGGGATCTACTTCTTTGTGAATTTTGTTCAAGGTTAGAAACATATATTCGTTAGCTCAAATGTTATGCAATTAGGAAAGATGTATTAGATACTGAATTACGGTAATTCAGATTGGTACTTAATTTGGTTATTTGATTACTGACTATATATACACTAATTAATTGAATTACACTTGTGATCAGGATGAAAAATATTTAATATCCCTTTGACTTGTTACCCATACATGTTTGTTCTGTTAAAGGTTGGCTTCACTAGGAAGCAGTTGAAATCATCCTTGTCGAAAACTGCTAAAATCTAAGAAGGTTAATTATTATTAAAGATTTCATCAAGTTTTTCTCCTGTGTTTGATGTGTAATAAACACAATATAAATAAATTATTTATAATGGAAGCCATACATTTTATTATTGGCACCCGGTTAGCTAGATTATGTATATGGTTGACCGAGTTGGACCTAGTTAGATGGGTCTGAATCGGGTTAATGAGTCGGATCACGAGTTGACACAAATAGGTAAATGGGTAAGTCTATGGGTTAGGCGACCATTTAATGGGTCGGATTGGGTCAGGCCCGCGGGCCTTAAGGTTTGTGCTTAGGCCATTTTGTATTATTTATGTTATGTTTTGGACCACTTAGGGTCTGAATTATCTTTCGGTTTCTTCTTTAAAATTATCAAGTTTTCGAAAGCTTCCCAATGACATCGAATTGATCTTGTTTGGGTAAATAGATATTTATTTATAATAAAATTAGAGAACACTGGGTTATAAAACCATCAGTAGAATTGGAATTATTAGTAATTTCACCTAGTTGTTAACTGTGAACGTGTAGCGCTTACTGTGTGAGCCTATTGACTATATTCTTAGAGTGTTTGTGTGATTAACAGTGCCAGAGATAATAACTTTGTGACCGTGTCTATAAGAGAGTTAGAGTCTCACTCTACCTAAAACTCTCAATCAAGTCGTGATGCTATTTTCTCTCCTTCTATTGTTGTGCATCTGTTTTAGGCTTAGTTTGGTATTGTTGTAAGATTTATAAAAGCGCTTTTCTGCTGTGTTGTGCTGTGTAAAAGAACAGTTGAGCGTTTGGTAAACTATAAACTAAAAGTTAGAGCTGGTTAAAAAAATGGTCAAATTATGTTTGGTAAAATATCAGCTTCAACAATTGTTGTTGTAACAAATGACAAACAGACATATCTTTCAAAATATTTTTATTTTATTATATAGAGTTATAAAAATAATAAAATATTTATATATTACATATGTATTTGGTTCTTAACTTTTATATATATATATATTATATTTACTAATAATAATTATTATTATTGTTAAAAAGTATTATTTTGAATAACCATATTTTTATTATTGGTATAATTTTGAGAAAAAAAATCAAATTATAATTAGATTATTATTTTCTCTTATTTTTACTATTGATATTTTTTACAGATATCATTACATATCTATTTTCTTTTATGAACTAAGAGTAGAATGAATATCAAAAATATATAAATCATTTATGAACATAAAAAGAATTTTTATTTAAATGGTATATATATTATATTTTGAAATTGAAAATAATAATCTTTAAAGAATATATGATATAGGATATGTAAAAATTGATTGTAAAAGATTTAAGGATAATTTTTGTCATTTATAAAAAAGTGGGGATAGAAAAGAAAAATTATGTATGAAAAATAGGGCGGGGCCACAACTTCTGCTTTTAAAACTTTTAAAAGCTCCTCTTCCTCGGCTTTTAAAAGTTGGGGAATTTTGGAAGTGTTTTGCATAATAAGCACAATATAAAGTTTTTACCAAACATCAATATCAAGAAAAATTATTATAGATACGTTTTGAAAGTGTTTTTCCAAAAAAAAAAACAATACCTAACTAAGCCTTACACTTTTACTTTTTCTAAACTCTGGTGCTAGTAGTTATCAGATTCATTGTAAAACTCTATATGTTGAGACAAGATCTCATTAATAAAATCACTGCGGAATTATCAATTTATCATTCTAAGTTGGTATCACGCCAGAAGATCCAAAAACCACGCAAATCAAACAATGGAAGCAAACACGGCAACATTGCAGCAGCTCCACATTAATCATATAGTCAATATAAAGCTAAATGAAACCAATTACCTGTTATGGAAGACACAGTTCCAACCACTTCTAAATGGATATAACCTATTAGACAATGTTGATGGCAACCTAGAAAAACCACCAAAAACCCTCCCAAATACCACAGAAATCAAACCAACTTTCAAAAAGTTTGAAGAACAGGATCAGAGCCTGATGGGTTGGTTATTATGATCACTCACAGAAGGAGTTATGACAAGAGTTGTTGGTCTAAAAATTTCAAAAGAAGTCTGGGATACATTGGAGTCAAGATTTGCTCCACATACCAAGGCTCATCAAATGTACCTAAAGAGACAGATGCATAACTTAAACAAAGGTAACAAGTCGATGTAAGAGTAATTTTCTAAAGATAAGTCTCTGTTTGATTTACTTGCAGCTTTCGTAATACCCATATCCGAGGATGACATGAAGCAGGTTGTTATGAATGTCCTAAATCAGTCTTACGACCCAATAATCACCTCACTCAACACTATTGATGAACTGAGCATAAACAACTTCCATGGGCATTTGCTTACTTTTCATATGCGCCTAGAACATCAAATGGCTCTTCTACAACAACCTTTGGCTAACGTTGTTGTAACATCCAACAATCGATTCTCTCCTCGACCAGACCAAAGAAAAGGCCGAAATCAAAATACTATGGTGGAGATTTTCTCCCACCATTCAATCCAAGAAACAAGGATCAGGGTCCCTGTCAAATATGTGGTAAAAATAACCACATAACTAAGAAGTACAGGTGGCGTTATGCGAAAGATGGCATACAATCAACTGTTAATACACCAGTTGCATTCCTGGCCTTTCCTGGTGGTGACGCAGACATCAATTGGATCTCGGATACTAGAGCCACCTATCATTTAACTTCCAACCTCAATAATCTTAATATTCAACATGAATATGATGGCACAAAAATTATCCAGGTTGGGAATGGTAATTCCCTTCCAATAAAAACCATTGGTAATTTATCTTTCACTTACAATGATCGAGATTTTCATCTAAATAGTATTCTCCATGTCCCATCTATTAAGGAAATTTTGTTATCAGTTTCAAAGTTTTTTAAAGACAATGATGTTTATTTTGTTTTTCATTCTTGTTACTTTCTTGTGAAGGATCTCAACTAAGGGAAAATGTTGTTACAAGGCTCGAATAGAAATAGTCTTTATATCATAGATGAAGTTCGAGAAATAAAACATATAGCTCTAACAACATTTGTCTCAGAAACCGATCCACTATGGCACCAGCGACTTGGTCACCCTATGCTTCAAACAGTCTCCAAAATCATCACCAACAATTCTTTACCAGTTTCAAATAAGAGTTTTACATTATGTCATTCTTGCCATCTTAGCAAGGCAAAGAAACTTCCATTCTCTTTAAGTAGCACAATAATATATATACCGTTAAGTTTAATTATCTCTGACTTATGGGTATCTCCTCATTTATCCTGAAATGGTTTTCAATATTATCTACTGTTATTAGATGCTTACTCTTATTACATTTGGATTTATCCAACCGTCAAAAAATCAGATGCACTACCAATATGTGTTCATTTTAAAAAGCAAATTGACAACTTAACAGATCATATGATCAAAATATTTCAATCGGATAACGGGGGAAAGTATATAAAATTTATTGCCTTTCTCAATGAATCTGGCATAATGCATAAGTTTTCTTATCCTCAGTTTCACCTCAAAATGGGTTGGATGAAAGTCGAATACGACATATCACATAGTCAGATTTATCACTTCTGTTTCATACCTCTATGCCTATAAGTTACTAATCTGAAGCATTTACCACTGCTTGTAATCAATAAATGTCCAGCCTATAAGTCAGAAAACAAAACACATTGGAGCTTTTGTTTCACAAACAACTAGATTACGCCTTTCTCAAAATATTTGGTTGTTTGTGCTATGCTAGCCTTCACACCTACAATTCATATAAGCTTCAACCAAGGTCTTTACCATATGTTTTTATTGGCTATAGTGGTGCTCACAAAGGGTATTTGTGTTTACATATACCAACAAAGAGGCTTTACATCTCGCGTAACGTAAGATTTGAAGAAAGATCATTTCCATTCGAAACCAAACACAATGTTGGAACTATGGATTCATCCTCACAGGTAAGTACATCTACAAAACTGATATGTTGTAGGAGTGATAAGAAAAATTCGTTCAATACTTGTGAATATTTGGATTTAAACCTAATTTCTAAGACTAAAAATAGCAAAACTCAAATAAAATTGATAACAAGGTTGAGAGAAAACTGAGGCTAAGATTCCACTATTTTCCAATTTTTAAAGTGATTTAATTCAATAATTATAATTATATAATTCATACGTTCAATTTGATTCTAAAATATTGCAATAAGTAGATTTTCAAAATAACAATTGTATATCAAAAACATGGAACATCAAAAACCCTAGGCCAAGAATGTATCATCAAAAGAAATCACAATTGTTTAATAAAAATCATTAAATCAATTTTTAACCAAGGCAAATAATCATAAAAGAATTGCATAAATTAATTAAATAAATATTACCACATAATTATTGGAAAAATAGCTTCCTCCGTCGCCTCAGAAATGAGGTTTAACTCCTCATGTTGGAAACACTCTCAAAATAATGATTCATAGCTCATAAGTGTATAAAAAGAAGGAAAAATTATTACTCAAGAGGTTTGCAACGACGGCGTTGCAAACAACCGTTCTCACTGTTACAGAGGGAAAAATGCTTCGCTGAAGATAAATGTTGCAGTCGGTGAAGATATTCGTTGCAAATGTGACGAAGAAACCGTGACAGAGTGGTTGAAGAAACCGTCGCCTATTCTATGTTCTTCACGTTCTTTCAGCATCAGAAAAATATTTTCTCTGCAACTCTTGATTTCTCACTCTGTTTGTTCCCAAGCTTCCCCAAACTCTCGACAGCCTTTCTGCGAGTCCCACAACCTCTATTTATACACCACAATACTCAAATCTTCCCAATCAATGAAAAATATTCTCGGATCGAGCAATATTATTTTCCTTCTCCCGCTGCTTTGATTTTTTCCTTCTCGATAATATTCTCGATCTGCTTTTGTTTCCATACACAGTTTTGATTTTATTGGATTAACAACATATCGAGAAATGAACTTGAAATAGGAAACTAAATTATGTTTTACGTGAATTAGTTATTCTCCATGATTTTGTTTCCGAGATTTGTTTCACGAGATAAATATTAATTTTGTTTGATTCTTACATATCCAAATTGTCTTCCCTATAAGGTAAGAAGATTGTATTGTCTTAAAACTCTTAGAATGTCCAAATTTATCGGCCAAAAGTTCTTTGCAGATCGAGTAGTAAGAGTTCCCGCCAAAAATAAAATTTAAAATGTAGGAAGTGGGTGCCCTTATCCAACCTGGGGTTCCTTTAGTAATTTTCTGGGGTGCTCTTAAAACCTTTCAGAGCCAATTTTTCCAAAAATATTTATTTCCCAAAAACACCTGCATACATATAAAATGACACAATTAGTATATAATTGAGCACTATCAATTTAAAGAAGTGAGACAAATCAGACACAAAAATATGTCTATCAAATACCCCAAAACATATTATTTGCTTGTCCTCGAGCAAATCTAATCTAGAAATTAAAAGTCATAACTCACTGTTGCAAGCATCACGATTGCACTTAGCTTGTGCAACAAGCCTTTAAACCCCTAGGTGGCCCTAGTTGACGAGTTTTGTTTCGTGAGGGTTTACAAGAGATATACCCACAACTCCAAACTCTAGCTATAAAATTCCTTGGCTATGGGAGGAATTACCCTGTTTTGAATCCAATTGTTGTACACGAGTTTTTACTCAAACGTACTAAAATTCATATATAAAAAAATAGAGCACTACTCAGAAAGTCGTACAATGAACCACGATACTTGGAATCTTTCAAAGTTCAATCATGTGAATAGATTTAGAAGATGGATATGGAGATGATGAAGTTTGCACATGATGACTAAGGTGAACCTTGTTTCCCATATCTTTCTGAAGGTCAGTACTAGAATGAATTCTAATGGATTGAGATACGCTCCCACTGGTCTTTATCGTGATACTAATATCGACTCAGCTGGTATATACAAGGGCCCCAACGGTCAATTTATTGAAAATAAAACGATGATTTTTGTTTCTTTCTCGACAACATGATTAGATCTTTTGAATCTAAGCGCATGCTCCTTGTCAGCATATTACATGATAGTTCCCATGGATTCTGCATTCCACTGCTTAGACGAGAGGAAGGGAAAAACACACATATCGCTATCTAAGTGTCATTCATTTATTATTTTATTTTGGTCAAGTTCAATTAAAATAATGGGGCTTGATCTCAATCATTCTGCTTCATCCCAACATTGATAACAAGGCGATACTGGTGCCCCATCAAATTACTTAGAGAAACACAAAAAATTACAAAATAAAAACAGAAAGTGACATGATGACGACTCTGAGATATGGTGACGACTATCATGTTATTCCTAACACCTGAACTCTTTCCTTTTGAATAGACCCTTTAGTTGGGTCCCTCAATTCCAATAGACAAGAGGTTTGTTTCCATCTACTTAGAATGATCAGTGTTATCTGAATTGTTCACAAGTTTCTAAATTTTGGAGTTTTTATTATTGCACTAAAAATTTCTCCATTACCCACAAACTTAAATCTAACATTGTCCTCAATGTTTTAAATTAAAGAGCAGTACCAAAAATCTAGGTAACAAGAGGAATAAAGAGATAAGTCAGAAAGATAGTACTTGAGTGAAGCGTAACAATCCTTCTTCAGAGAATAAGACATAAAATAAAAACAAAAACCCTAGAAACTTACTAGTTTAGAACAACATCATTGATGGTCAATCTAGGTAAGCAGGGACCTCCTCAACATCACCTGCAGGAAAAGGCTCTATAAATGGTTTCAATCTCTGACCACTTTGAAAGTACTTATCTTGAGTCTCAATTTCAATAGCACCATGAGTAAAAACAGTGCGGACTATAAAAGGACCAGTCCACCAAGAGTGTAACTTACCGGGAAATAGATGCAAACGAGTATCATACAGAAGAACTTGACCTGGAGAAAATGACTTTCTTAAAATATTTCTATCATGTACAAGTTTTATTTTTTTTTATACTCCTTAGCACTTTCGTATGCATCTCTACGAATCTCTTCCAACTCATTGAGTTGCAGTTTCCTGTAAGCTCCTTCTTTGTCAAGCGAAAAATTAAACTGCTTTACAGCCCAATATGCTTTATGTTCTAACTCAATAGGAAAATGACAAGCCTTGCCAAAACATTAGACGATAAGGTGACATTCCAATAGGGTTCTTGAACGCAGTCCGGTAAGCCCATAAGGCATCCGTAAGCCTTAATGACCAATCTTTCCGATTAGGTTAATTGTTTTCTCTAAAATACGTTTTATCTCCCTGTTGGAAACCTTTACTTAACCACTTGTTTGTGGGTGATATGGGGTAGCTACTTTGTGGGTAATATCATATTTCTTCATCAAAAGCTTAACGGTCGATTACAAAAGTGTGACGCTCCATCGCTAATTATAGCTCACGGTGTACCAAAACGTGAAAATATGTTATAATTTAAAAAATGGACCAAAACCTTATGGTCGTTTGTTTTACACGAAACTGCCTCAACCTATTTAGACACATAGTCTACAATGACAACGATGTAAAAATAACCAAACAATTAGGAAAAAAACCCATAAAATAAATGTCCCACACATCAAATACCTCAATGACTAAAATAGGGTTCAAAGGCATCATATTTCTACGGAAAATGGTTCCTAACTTCTGGCAACGCTCACAAGCAACATAGTAACTGTGGGTGTATTTAAACAACGAAGGCCAATAGAATCAACACTGCAATAGTAACAGTCTTCTTAGCACTAAAGTGACCCCCCACAAGCCTGATCATAACAAAAGGTAATAATATTGTACTGGTCACTCTCAGGTATACATCTCCTAATAATCTGGTCTGGACAATACTTAAACAAATAAGGATTGTCTCGAAAGAAATGTTTTACCTCGGCTAAAAACCTAAAACGATCTTGTTTATCCCAATGTTGAGGCATTCAACCAGTAACAAGATAATTTACTATATTCGCAAACCAAGGTAATTAAGAAACAAGGAAAAGTTGATCACCAGGAAAACTATCTCTCACAGGAGGGGAACCACCAGGGGAATCCACAACAAGCCTAGACAAGTGGTTTGCTACTTTATTTCTTCATCCTTTTTGTCTCTAATTTCTTGAGCAAATTATTGTAATAAATGGATCCATCTAATCAATCTAGGTTTAGTATCCTTCTTGGACAGAAGGTACTTCAAAGCAGCATGATCAGTAAAGACTATAACCTTAGAACCTAAGAGATATGATCTAAACTTGTCTAAGGAAAAAACAATTGCTAACAGTTCTTTTTGTGGTGGTGTAGTTCAGTTGGGCATCATTTATAGTTTTGCTGGCATAGTAAATCACATGAAGTAATTTATTTTTTCGCTGTCCTAAAACAACACCAAGCAATCATAGAGGTGGACTTGTTAATGTATTCGTCAATACTTTTAAGATTTGTTTCAAACACAATGTGTGTGACCTGCATCTCAGTTTTCCATCTAGATGCTTCAAAGAACGCAAGACATTGGCTTCTTTTGCACACCTTATATCTGCACAGTATCTGGTTCTGGCATAGCAACTCCTCCACTTCTGTGACGGACCAGAAAAATTCACCTCCCAATGGGTTGGGTTTCAACCCATTAGTAAGGCTAAATCTCTGGTATTTCAACACAAGGTACACAACAGTACTAAACAAGATTTTTTATGCCATTCATAATAATTAGTCGGGAAGTGAACATGAGCCACTATTATATACATATACAGTTTAAAGGTTCAACAGTTGTAAAACAAAATCCTTAGAGCCTGCCAGTAATAAAGGTAGTTACATATGTAGTCAAACAAACATCCCGGCTCAGACCCTGGCATTTCTATACACACAGCAAAAACATGATAAGACATGGGTCAGGCAACATGGAGCTAACTACGCAGATACCCGTGATATACACATCATAAACTAACAAAATACTAACTTTCTAAGCGCTTAAGCCTGTCGTAAACTCTTCCCAAGCTTACTGCCTTAACTTCGCCTCGTACTCTGTGGGAAAACAAAATCAAACGGGGTGAGCCACAACCCAGTAGGGGTTACAATGAAGAAAACATAATCTGGCATTAAAAATATTTTCAAGTAAACAAGGGTGGCAGCAACAAGTTTACATAGAAATATTACATAGTTCAAAATTCTTATAACAAATGAAGAGCTACAAATCAGATTTGTTTAACTCTAATGTAGTTGGCCCGTAGCCAATTGTCAGGGTGGTCGGACACCAGCCAATACCGTCCAGTGACGATCTTCCGGGTAGCCATCCGTAGATGGGAGCCAATTAAGGCCTGACAAATCCTAAATAAAGTATTTTAGAATCATTTCAAATCATTTGATATAGTCTGCGAAAAATGTACATAGATAAACTAACAGATCAGGAGATTGATTAACCGTATCGAAAACCTAAAGAAATGATTTATATCTACAAGGTCAACATGTTTCAAAATTAATTTGAACAAATTGGAACAATAAGGATCAATTTGCTATCGTAACAAAGACCATTGGTTGAGACATTTAAGTTGTAGGGTAGTAAGTGAGAATGATATGAAGAGAACTTGAAGAGGAACATTACTGGTTCAATACAGTGAAAAACAAACAAAGGGTTGTTTTAAAACAGGTTCGATATAGGGTCTATACAGGGGTTTAATACAGAAATGTGAGAAGTGTGAAATGAACAAATGCTAGGAAAGAAGGTTTTGTACAGAAATCACACACAGAAATGGGTAGTTACAACACACAGGTTTAATACAGGGTTAATGCAATTTAAGAATTTGAACACAGAATTTTCACCTAAGTAAGAATTGGACACAGTAATGGTCTGATTTGAAAAGAAACTTCACAAGTTCAAATACAAAGACTATGCAGGTTGAGAAGCAAATTTAAAAGCAGATTCAGTACAGGAGTTTAAAAACTACTACTTGATAAGTCAAGTTAGCAAACAGTTCACAAGTTTTAAATACAGGTTCAAATCCAAGTTTAAACACAGGTTCAACATGGTTCCAAAAACGGGTTTAAATCCAAGTTTAAATACAGGTTCAAATCCAAGTTTAAAGTTTAAACACAGGTTCAACATGGTTCAAAAACAGGTTCACATCCCGGTTCAAAGACAGGTTCAACACAAACTGTTAGGAAATGTTGAGAATGATTGTAAAGACAGGTTAAGTGCAACTTTTAAGAAATGTTAAGTGCACAGACAGGTTAAGTGTAACTGTTAAGAAATGTTGACCATAATTTAGTTGACAGCACAATTTAGTTTCAAATCTCAAAGAGGTGTTGACAACACAAATTTAGTTTACATGCAATAAGTCATAGAACATTAGGAAACCAAATCAAAACAGGAATAAAAAAAACAAATTGTTTTTAATAAGAATGGAGGAGGAACCCCTACCTGAAATTCAGAAATAGCAATAAAACAGAACCATTTGATAATCAAAAATCACAGGCCTTTAAGAAGCAAATCAGTAGAACATGAGTCTTTTGCACAGTTTGGGTTTAACAAAGTCAGGAGTAAGGGAGACTGCTGAATGAGTGGTTTGAGTTTAAAGAGATGGTGGGAATGACCAGGACATTAATGGAGTAAAATCAACAACACCAAAATGGAAATGAAAACATACACAGTCAAATCAAATTAGGGTAGAAGTATAGAATGTTAAAACCCAAGGAAGAATCCCCCTACCTCTGCAGAAGGCCAATTCCACTAAAAAGAGAGGATGGGTTTAGCTCAAATCCAACAATTCCACAGGTTCAAAATGGGGCAGGAGACATGAATGGTTTGTAAGAGAGAGTTCTGCATGAATCGGCTTGAATCAAAAGATAAGTGAGAATTTTTCAGGACATTAATAGATGAAAATCAACAGCACGAAATTGAAATGAAAACACATCCAATCAACTCAAAATAGGGCAGAGATGAACATGAAATTAGGAAATGAAATTAGGGCAGAAAGACCCCTACCTCAGCGTGAATGACTAATTCAACTAGCGAGAGATGATGGGTTGAGCTAAATTTTTGCTTTTGAATGCTCCAATTCTTCTCTTGCGACGGATTTCAGGTGGATGAAAAAGGGAACAGAAGTTTCTCTTTTGGTTTTGGAGAAGAAGGCGAGAAATGATGGAAAGGTGATTCAAACGAGTTAAAAGAGGATTTTGCGATGACCATTTTGCCCCACTTCTCACGACTCACATGTGGGACACATGCTTGAACATTCTAGAGTTTTCTTCTATGCTATACTATTTGATGCTCCAAAATGTTACTAAGGGATGACTAAATGGATATGGGTACTCATTTTGGGTTGGGTTAGGGCTTAAACCCTAGAGAAAATTTTACGGGTGTTACAACTTCCCTATAAAATCACGTAATATCAAAGCAATACCAGTTAGTTCTGTATTTAGATCAAAAGATGCATTGCAGGATAAGGTGAAGTATGGTTTAAGGGGTGGTTTCCAACATCATGATGATTGTAAAAGTCTATGGATATCTGAGCTAAGATGTTTCCCTTTTTTAGCAATCTTACTGATATAATTAGCAAAAATCACTGGCTTTTTTGTAATAGTTATTGGATCAGGCTTGTATTTTTGGAAAACAAAATCACATCTTGTCTTCCAAATACTCCAGTTTACCACCATGAATAAAACCAACCAACTATATTCAAAAGTTTGTTTTTTATCTTTTAGTAGCCAGTTTTCAAAGATAACACTAAGAGAAGTGGAGCTACCCTGAGTAACACAGCTACCACCAGGCACTTCCATCCAAACCGCTCTTGAGCAAGGATACAAGAATAAAATATGAATTACATCTTCAGTATGTGATGGGGTTGTAGATGGTGGTAAAAATATTCGTTCAAGACTTGTGAAGTTTGGTTTTAAATTTAAATTCTAACACTAAAATAACAAAAACTCAAACAAAGTTGATATCAAGGTTGAGAGAATACTGAGGCTAAGATTCCACTATTTTCCAATTTTTAAAGTGATTTGATTCAATAATTATAATTATGCAATTCATACATTCAATTTGATTCTAAAATATTGCAACAAGTAGATTTTCAAAATAACAATTGTATAACGAAAGTATGGAACATCAAAAATCTTAGCCAAGCATTTACCATCAAAAGAAATCACAATTGCTTGATGAAAATTATTAAATTAATTTTTAACCAAGGGAAATAATCATAAAAAGATTGCAAAAATTAGGTTAACAAGAATATACCATATTTTGTTAGAAAATAGCTTCCTCTGTCGCCTCAGCAATGGGGTTTAGCTCCTCATGTTGGAAACACGCTCAAAATATGTATTAATTGCTCAAAAGTGTTTACAATAATAAAACAGATATTTGCAACGGTATATGGCCGCTACAAATTCACTGTTACAAATCAAACGTTTCAGATTCAAAATATACGTTGCAAAAGTAGCTGTAAGAAATAAGACTGTCTGAGAGCGACAGTTCTTTTCAAGAGAAAAAAAAACCACAGAAAAGAATGACGGACTTCAGGTTCCTAATGTTCTTCGTGTTTTTCCTGCTGGTGAAGAAACTCTGCATGGCTCGATCTGATTTCCAATTATGAGCTCTCCTAAACTCTCGATAGCCCTCTGTGTCTTCAACCTTCACTATATATACCACAACAACTCAAATCTCGCAGCAATTAATCAAAAATATTCTTATTAACTCGAGAATAATCTTCTTTCAAAACACGAGAATCATATTTTATCTCCTTCACGCTCTGCTGGTGTTGACACACTCCAAACACGTTGAGTTATCATCCCAGAAGTAGTTAAGCAAGCAGCAACCACACACAACTTCCTAAAATATCAATCAAGATCCCGAAATATCCTCACGTAAAAACACTTGCTCTGTTGTGAGTAAACTTTCTTTTTTTATGATTCGTAAACACCTACCACCCCTGTTTTGTTGTAACATGTTGGTATCAAACCAAATCAACTAAAAACTCCTGCTAAAACTCTCCCAAAATCAATCCAGAAATGTTCGCAGTTTGAAGAAATCTTTTCCCGTTAAAATTCAGTTCAAGGTGAATAAGAAAGGGTGCTCTGAATCCAAAACATGTGTGCCTTTATCAGCTGGTGTGCCCTTATCCAAATGAGGGTGCCTTTATAACTTTTCTAGCCAATTTTTCCAACAATGTTTATTTCCCAAAAACACATGCATATACATAAAATACCATAATAAGTACAAAATGGGTACTAACAATATAGAGAATTTGAGACCAAATCAGACACAAATATGTGTCTATCAAAATACCTTCAAACTTATTATTTGATAGTCCTTGAGCAAATCTAATCTAAAAAATAAAAATCCTAACTTACTGCCGCAGGCATCGAGGTTGTACTTAGCGTGTGCAGCAAGCCTTTGAACCCCTAGGTGGCCCAAGTAGACGAGTTTTGTCTCGTGAGGGTTTACAAGAGATATACCCATAAAACCTTTACTCCAAACTCTAGTTACTTGTGAACGATTGAGGGTAGACATTAAACATGCTATTTAGTTGGCTACAAATTTTTTTGCCATGGAAGGAATTACCATGTTTTGAATCCAATTGTTGTACACGAGTTTTCACTCAAGCGTACTAAAACTCATATATAAGAAAACAAAACACTACTCAGAAAGTCGTACAGTGGACCACGATACTCGGAATTTAACAAACCACAATCACATGAATAGATTAAGAAGATGGATATGGAGATAGAAGTGTGCGCATGTTGACTAAGG
Organism: Papaver californicum; assembly: GCA_023531435.1. Lineage (NCBI taxonomy): Eukaryota > Viridiplantae > Streptophyta > Magnoliopsida > Ranunculales > Papaveraceae > Papaver > Papaver californicum. The sequence continues at coordinate 1,501,994 of JAJJMC010016059.1, forward strand.
TGAACGATGTTTCCCAGAATACCTGCATGAACATCATGCCAAGATAAACTATAATGGGTTGAGTTACGCATCCACTGGTATGAATCCTAATTCTAATATCAACTCAGCTGGTATATACAAGGGCCCCATCGGTCGATTTATTAAATATATACAATTTTTTTATTTTTTTCCCGAAGACATGATTAGATCTTTTGAATCTAAGCACATGCTCCTTGTCAGCAGATTACATGATAGTTCTCATGGATCCTGCGTTCCAGAGGCGACGGAGGAATGGAAAAGACACACATATTGTTATCTAAGTATCATTCATTTTTTATTTTTTTTGGTCAAGTTCAATTAAAATAATGGGGCTTGATCTCAATCATTCTGCTTCATCCCAACATTGATAATAAGGCGATACTGGTGTCCCACCAAATTACTTAGAGAAACACAAAAATTTGTAAAAAATAAATAAATAACGTGATATGGTGACAACTCCGAGATATGGTGACGACTATCATGTTATTTCTAACACCTGAGCTTTGTCCTTTATTAATAGACCATTTAGTTGGGTCCCTCAACTCCTATAGCCAAGAAGTTTGTTTCCATCTACTTAGAATGGTCAGTGTCATCCTGAATTGTTCACAAGTTTCTAAATTTTGGAGTTTTATTATTGCACTAAAAGTTTCTCCCTTACCCCCAAACTTAAATCTAACATTGTCCTCAATGTTTCAAATTAAAGAGCAATACAAAAAATATAGGTAACAAGAGAAATAAAGTCATAAAGATAGTGCCTGAGTGAAGCATAACAATCCTTCTCCGGAGAATAAGACAAAAAATAAAAACAAGAAAATAAAAACAAAAATCTACGAAACTTACTAATTTACGACAGCCTTGATGGTCAATCAAGGTAAGCAGGGTCATCCAGAGGAACCTCCTTAACATTACCTGTAGGAAAAGGCTCTAAAAATGGTTTCAATCTCTGACCGTTAACCTTGAAAGTACTTCTACCATCTCGAGTCTCAATTTCAATAGCACCATGAGGAAAAAAAGTGCAAACAACAAAAAGACCGATCCACCGAGAGTGTAACTTCCTGGGAAATAGATGCAAACGAGTATCATACAGAAAAACTTGTTGACCTGGAGAAAATGATTTTCTTAAAATATTTTTATCATGCACAAGTTTCATTTTGTTCTTATACTCTTTAGCACAATCGTATGCATCTCTACGAATCTCTTCCAACTCATTGAGTTGGAGTTTCCTGTGAGCTCCTGCCTTGTCAAGCGAAAAATTAAACTACTTTACAACATATGCTCTATGTTTTAACTCGACGGGCAGGTGACATGTCTTGCCAAAACAAGATGATAAGGTGGTATTCTAATGGGGGTCTTAAACGCAGTACATTAATCCCATAAGGTATCAGTAAGCCTCAAAGACCAATCTTTCATATTAGGATTAACTGTTTTCTTTAAAATACGTGTTATCTCCCTGTTGGAAACCTCTACTTGACCACTAGTATGTGGGTGACATGGGGTACCTACTTTTTGGGTAATACCATATTTCTTCATCAAAAGTTTAACGGTCGATTACAAAAGTGTGACCCTCCATCGCTAATTATAGCTCGCGGTGTACCAAAACGTGAAAATATGTAATAATTCAAAAACTGGACCACAACCTTATGGTCGTTTGTTTTACACGAAACTGCCTCAACCTATTTAGACACATAGTCTACAATGACAACGAGGTAAAAATAACCAAAACAATTAGGAAAAGAACCCATAAAATAAATGCCACATCAAATACCTCAATGACTAAAATAGGGTTCAAAGGCATCATATTTCTACGGGAAATGGTTCCTAACTTCTGGCAACGCTCACAAGCAACACAGTAATTGTGGCTGTCTTTAAACAACGAAGGCCAGTAGAATCTACTGCAATATCTTAGCAACAGTCTTCTTAGCACTAAAGTGACCCCCACAAGCCTGATCATGAAAAAAGGTAATAATACTGGACTGGTCACTCTCAGGTATACAACTCCTAATAATCTGGTCTGGACAATACTTAAACAAATAAGGATTGTCTCAAAAGAAATGCTTTACCTCGGCTAAAAACCTAGAACGATCTTGTTTATCCCAATGTTGAGGCATTCAACCAGTAACAAGATAATTCACTATATTCGCAAACTAAGGTAATTGGGAAACAAGGAAAAGTTGATCACCAGGAAAACTATCTCTCACAGGAGGGGAACCACCAGGGGAATCCAAAACAAGCCTAGACAAGTGGTTTGCTACTATATTTTCTTCATCCTTTTTGTTTCTAATTTCTAGAGAAAAATATTATAACAAAAGGATCCATCTAATCAATCTAGGTTTAGTATCCTTCTTAGACAGAAGATACTTCAAAGCAGCATGATCAATAAAGACTATAACCTTAGAACCTAAAAGATAGGATCTAAACTTATTCAGGGCAAAAACAATGGCTAAAAATTCCTTCTTTGTGGTAGTATAATTCGGTTGGGCATCATTTAGGGTTTTGCTAGCATAGTAAATCACATGCAATAATTTATTTTCCCGCTGTCCTAAATAACACCAATGGTATAATCTGAAGCATCACACATGATCTCAAAGGGTAGGTTCCAATTAGGTGCCTGAACTATAGGGGTGGTAGTGATCAAAGTCTTAAGCCTCTCGAAAGTCTTTAAACAAGCATCATCAAAGACAAACTTAACATCTTTTTCAAGCAAATTGCAAAGAGGTCTAGAAATCAAGCTAAAATCCTTAATGAATCGACGATAAAAACTTGCATTCCCTAAGAATGACCTAATATCTCTTGCGGTTTTGGGAATCTGTAAATTCTCAATAAGGTCAACTTTGGCTTTGCTTACCTCTATACCTTTAGAAGATACAATATACCCTAAAATAATTCCTGACCGAACCATGAAATGACATTTCTCCCAATTAAGCACTAAATTCTTTTCGTTACACCTAGTCAACACTAGTGTCAAATGATGCAAGCACTCATCAAAAGATGAGCCAAATACTGAAAAATCATCCATAAATACCTCTAAAAACCGTTCTACCGTATCATAAAATATGTTCATCATGCAACGTTGAAAAATAGCGGGAGCATTACACAACCCGAAAGGCATACATCTATAGGAAAAGGTACCAAAGGGACAAGTAAAAGTGGTTTTCCCTTGGTCTTCTGGGGCAATAACAATCTGATTATAACCAAAGTAGCCATTTAACAAGCAATAATGACTATGTCCAGATAGTCGCTCTAGTATTTGGTCGATGAAACCAAGGGGAAAGTGATACTTCCTTGGAACCTTGTTCAATTTTCTATAGTCCATGCAAACACGCCAATCCGTGGTCACTCGGGTTGGGATTAACTCGTTGTTATCATTCTGGATTACAGTGATACCTGATTTCTTGGGAACAAGCTGAACGGGGCTGACCCACTTACTGTCTGAAATGGGGTAGATAATACCCGCAACTAACAATTTAAGCACCTCAGTTCGAACTACTTCTTTCATGTGAGGGTTCAGTCGACGTTGCATCTCCCTAGAAGGTTTGGTGTCATCCTCTAAATGAACCCGATGCATACAAACAGTAAAACTTATACGCTTAATGTCTGCAGGTGCACCCTAAATCTTCCTTATTGTTTTGAAGTACGGTCACTAGCCTACTTTCATGATCACTATCCAATTCGGATGCTACAATTTCTATATATCTGGCAATTGTTTGAGGTCCAACTTAGGAGGCTCTTCTAAAGAAGAAATTAAGGTATAATTAGAAAATGGTAGTGGTTCTAACTTAGCTTTCCATTTTATTAGTAACTAACAAGGGGGTAGAATCTAACAGAGTATTCACTTGATCAATGGTGCTATCATCGTCGAAATCTAAGCCAAAATGGGATAGACAACTCTCTAATGGATCTTCAGATAAGATGTTTGGTAATGCCTCTTGAACTAATGTTCCTATCATGTTCACCTTTTCAATGCATGTGTCATCTAGCTCATGGGGTTGCTTACTAATATTAAAAATATTCATCTCAATAGTCATATTACCAAAAGATAAATTCATAATACCATTTCGACGGTTAATGATCGTATTAGATGTAGATAAAAATGGACGACCTAATATCACAGGTATCTAGTTTTCTGGGTCAGGGACAGGTTGGGTATCTAGGATGAAAAATTCCACAGGATAAATAAAATTGTTGAAGTGTCATCTGGGTAAGTTTTAATTCACCAAGTCCTAGATGGAGGTATACATGGTACGAAAGTAAGTTCACACTGGCTCCTAAGTCAAGTAACGCTTTCTCAACACGGTAGTTACCTATTGTCCAAGAAATGATAAGGGAACCTGGGTATTTGTACTTAGGAGTTGTGTTGTTTTGGAAAATTGAACTTACATGACTAGATAAAAAAGGTTTTCTTCTGTACACTAAGCTTTCGGTTTCGCGTATAAAGATCCTTAAGGAACTTGGCATAAGTAGGAATCTGCCTGATTGCATCTAATAAAGGGAGATTGATGTTGACTTGCTTAAAAATCTCCAGTATATCATTAAAGTTGGATTCCTTCTTAGTTGGTACTAGCAGTTGTGGGAATGGGGCTCTGGGCACAAAATCGGATTTCTCATGAACCATTTTAGACTCTTTAGAGACTCTATTAGTCTCTTCAGTTACTAGCTCAGAAGGGTGAACTACAACATGTTCACTATCGGGTATGGTTACCTTATTGTCTACCAGTCGACCACTCCTAAGGGTTGTAACAACTTTCATATGATTGAACGGTTTCTTTCCAGAAGATACTTCATGAAATCCTCTAGGATTGTGTTGTATCTGACTAGGAAACTTGCATTTTCTCTCAAAAACTCATTCATCTGACTATATTAGTTTCGTAAATCGGAAATAAACTTTTTATTATCTTGTAAACTTTGTTCAACCGACTGCTGAAAATTTGCAGTGTTATGAGATAATAGGGTAAGAGACTCTTCTAAACTCATGATCTTCTTATCTGAAGGATTCTGAAATTGGGTTGGTCCTGAAGGATTCTTAGTGTAACCAAAACCTGGGGGAGCCTGAGTATTACTAGACTTGCCTTGATTCTTTCCTTTAGACCAAGAAAAATTAGGATGGTTTCTCCAACCAGGGTTATAAGTTTCAGAATATGGGTCATATCTCTAACGGTTTTCAAACCTAGAGTTGTTATAAAGAGTATGGGTTTGCTCTTCGTATCTAGCATGGTTTGACCCTTGATTCATTTCTAAGGCCTCTAGATGTCTAAGGATGTCTGACCCATTATCAACTCTATCGACCCGATGTATAGAATTCCTAGACATTTATGGTTATCTCATCGAAGCACATTGCCTAGTTTGCTCAGCTAACTCGATAAACGAGTTAGAACATGTATCTGGATCCTGATGTGTGAATTTCCCACCACTAATTGTTTCTACCTGCATACGGGTTTCATTATCTAGGCCCTCATATAAAATTTGGGCTATGTGGGCTTTTTCAAAGCCGTAATATGGACACTGGTATAACAATTCATTAAACTTTTCTACATAATCGTGTAGGTTTTCACCTAATTTCTGCTTAAAGGTTTGAATGGACTGACGAACATCATCATTCCTATGGTGTGGGTAAAACTTCTTAACAAAAACCTCTACAAAGACCGTCTCAGGTAGTGATTGTTTTAGAAGGAATGAAATGATATCACTTTTTGGCTTTTTCGTCAAGAGATAAGGGAAACAAACGCAACTTAATCACATCTTTAGGGACATTCAGATAACTCATTGTGTCACAAATCATTTCAAAGTATCTTATGTGGGTATACATGCTCTCATTCTCTAACCCCCTAAATGTTCGAAGCATGCTAATTGTCCCAGGTTTAATATCAAATTTGACAGTAGTGGTTGGGATAACTACCCCTGGGTCACGTACTACTCTAGAAGGGTTCATACGATCTTCTAGGGTCTTGTTTACCTGGACCCCATTCTCATTATTACCACCCATTTCAGAAAAAACGGATGTACCACCTAAATCTGTGTAATGGGTCGGACTTAAACAAAAAAGGTTGATTTCTTTAAGTCTATCTCCTACACGGATCCAACGATGTATACACAAGTAGAACTATTAGTATTTAGTAAGAATATGTGCACATGCAAATGTTGGGGTTCACTATTTTAGGTAAGCTTGGGTTACGGCAGCAAAATATACCTACAGTCAAAGACTGGTCAAAGGTACAAGGCTGGGGTTTTGTGGGGTTTCAGATGATAACGCCCAGAGGGTTTACCGTACTTTCCCATAAGTTTTCCTAGAAAACGGTGTTTGACGAAAGATGCAATTGGTGTGTGCACTTGTGTTTTTTTTTATATATATAATAAATAAAATACTAAAAATACAAGCAAGCAAACAAACAAAATAAAAGTCCAAAACAAGAAAATAAGGAAAATAAAATTGATAACAAGGTTGAGAGAAAACTGAGGCTAAGATTCCACTATTTTCCAATTTTTAAAGTGATTTAATTCAATAATTATAATTATATAATTCATACGTTCAATTTGATTCTAAAATATTGCAATAAGTAGATTTTCAAAATAACAATTGTATATCAAAAACATGGAACATCAAAAACCCTAGGCCAAGCATGTATCATCAAAAGAAATCACAATTGTTTAATAAAAATCATTAAATCAATTTTTAACCAAGGCAAATAATCATAAAAGAATTGCATAAATTAATTAAATAAATATTACCACATAATTATTGGAAAAATAGCTTCCTCCGTCGCCTCAGAAATGAGGTTTAACTCCTCATGTTGGAAACACTCTCAAAATAATGATTCATAGCTCATAAGTGTATAAAAAGAAGGAAAAATTATTACTCAAGAGGTTTGCAACGACGGCGTTGCAAACAACCGTTCTCACTGTTACAGAGGGAAAAATGCTTCACTGAAGATAAACGTTGCAGTCAGTGAAGATGTTCGTTGCAAATGTGATGAAGAAACCGTCGCCTATTCTCTGTTCTTCACGTTATTTCAGCAGCAAAAAAATATTTTATCTGCAACTCTTGATTTCTCACTCTGTTTGTTCCCAAACTTCCCCAAACTCTCGATATATGCGAGTCCCACAACCTCTAGTTTATACTCAGTACTGAAATCTTCCCAATCAATGAAAAATATTCTCGGATCGAGAAATATTATTTTCTTTTTCTCGCGGCTTTGATATTTTCCTTCTCGGCAATATTTTCGATCTGCTTCTGTTTCCATACACAGTTTTGATTTTATTGTCTTAACAACATATCGAGAAACCAACTTGAAATAGGAAACTAAATCATGTTTCACGTGAATCAGTTATTCTCCCTGATTTTCTTTCCGAGATTTGTTTCACGAGATAAATATTGATTCTGTTTGATTCTCACATATCCAAATTGTCTTCCCTATAAGGTAAGAAGATTGTGGTGTCTTAAAACTCTTAGAATTTCCAAATTTATCGCCCAAAAATTCTTTACAAATCGAGTAGTAAGAATTCCCGCCAAAAATAAAAGAAACATTATTTTTATTGTACTACTGACTTGTTATTGGTTATCCGCGTATATTTGAGTGTTTACCATTGTTTGCTTCTGATTGTTATGCAACTCTAAAACACTCAAAACATAATTATGATTTATTTAAGCTATTTTTTATAGAAAGTTTTTATCTAGATCCACAACTGTCGTTTGAAGGGGTCATTTGATTTTGTCTTTTGGTTTTGAGAATAGGGCAAAACTAATCAGAACCGTGATATACATGTCATTAGGTGTGTTAGTAATATACATTACTAACCAATTGTGAATCTAACACGTTGTCTGTTTTGAAGATGTTAAAGCGTTCGAAAATTGTAGCCTCAAGCTCCGTACATAAGAAAAAGAATCTAAGCCGAAAAACCCTAGAACAATTAGTAGAGACGTTTACCAATGTGGTTAAAGGCCATAAGCACCCAGATAATGTTGTTGACTTGACAACATTTCAGAGAGTGTTAGGCGATAAAAGGAACTTTGGTGGGGCGGAGGAGCCCACTGAAGCAAAGAAGGGATGATGGTACTTGAGAGGAATTAGATGTTACGCAAGTAATTAAGGAGGAGAAGGTTAGGCTTCCACTGAGGTAGGGGTTTTTCTTTCTCTTGATTTATCAATCCCGATTTGTGCTAACGACTCCTGTTTAATCAATCTTTTCTTAAAGGTATGTGATCATTGTTTATTAATAAAATGGATATTTAAATTTCTTGCTAGTTCTGAAAAATAATCACCAATGTGTTTGTGAAATTGATTTTTGGACAAAATTTCATACCTGCTTGGTTTTGAGGTTGATAATTGCATGAGCTTTCTCGATTTGAAATAATTTAATTGGATTCAGTTTTGATCCTCTTTGCTTAATAACATGTTCTTCCACATGATTTGATCTTTGATTTCAAGGAAATGTTTTGGTTTATAGTTTCTCTTCCAATTCCTTTTCTTTTTAATTATTTTTATTTTATTTAGTTGATCTCTACTCTAAAATCAAGGTTCTGATTCTTCTGAATACAAGACCTTCAAAACTATAGCCATTTTTACTCAGATCAGTAAACGGGTATTTGGGATGCTGGTTAACAAAATGAAATTTTCAAATTTTATCCCTAAACTCCCTGTGAATTGCTCTCGGTGATTTTGCACAACAAGATACTTTGAAACCTTATATTCTCCATATAATTTAATATTTGCATATTGGAGTGTGCAATTTGAAATGTTTTAAACGATTTTGTGGAGATTAAAAACATTTTGCAGTCATCCAAGTCCCGTTCTCCATCATTAATCTATGTCCCATATTGAATTTTCAAACTAGCCCTTCTACATGTTTGCTAAAATGATCATGCGAGCTTCGAACTTGAAACTATAATGATAGCCAAGGAAATGATTAAAATCCTTTCTCTATTTTATTATTTTTACTACAACTCAGATGTCACAAGCTAATAAATGCCTTCTTACATAACCAGGTTGAATTTCTACAATCTATGTTTGCACCACTTAATGTAACAAATGTGTTGCCTTATATGGATAAACCCATTGCTTAACTGTTTTTTTTTTTTAACCTTCATTGTTGTTTCTTATGCCTTAAGTGAACTCTACTCCCACTGATATTTTTATAAACCTTAAGCTACTTTGTCTCACTTAATCGGGATTGTCGATCTTCTACGGATTTTCACTCTTTATTCCATTTATCTCATTTCTGTTAGATGCTATACACCTACTTTGGATTAATGAACTAAGTTATATATGCGAATATCCGTTTTCACTTAAGGTCAGAATTTCTAGCTGTGTAGTTTTCATTTTTCTTTGCAAAAGATATTCGTCAAAAAATGATGCCATGTTTTATTGTATTAATTATGGTTCTTGTTTTGTATAAATTCTGTGTTCTTTGACACTACTTGATTCCAATGACTTTAATGTAAAGAAAATGGAGATATACTAAGGGCCTTGCTACTCTTGCTTTGTTGCATTGTCGACCTTCGTCACGCATAGTTCTGTAAAGAAAAACTATAACCATCTGTTTGTTTTGTTTTTTATTGGCTCTTCTTCTAATTTTCACTTAAATGTTAATGTTACATTTTCATTTGTTGGTTTACTATTTCCTATGGGTCACACAAAAGGACTCTTTACTGTTCTGAATTTTGAGTTCCATTTTCTTATTAGCTAAATGCATGATTTTCGTATTTCGAACTGTTATAACGGTACTGCTTATAGTTTGAGTCAACGAGATCTGATTTCAGGTTACGTTTTCTTCTTGAAAATTCACTTGCTATTGTTGTCGACGTCTAAATGATGCACGAGAAACCATGCAAACTTGGGGAAAAGAGATTCGGAAGTTTCAGGTCAGAGAATCAAACGAAGGGCAAGGATGAGCATCATACGATTCAACAAGAAGAGTTAATTGACCCCATGATATATTAGACTTTGAATTTCTTCAGGCGAATTAGAGAGGTCGTTTCCCGACAAACATTATCAATGCAATCTGTGGTGCGCACGGTGTGATTCAGGTACCCATATTTTGATGATACAACATGGACCGTTCTCACGCGGCAAGGCTTGCAGCTGAACCGGAAAGTGACTTGCATAGAGAAATAATGGAGATTGTTGGCGGCATAGATAAAATTATATGGATAAAGACCTTAAAGATGGTGAAGCTATTATAACAACATCGTAGCTCGAAGGAGGAGACTTGGGAACCATATGCGAAATGTGAGAGCTCGAAAAATACAGAAGAAATTTTCTTTGGGTTTCTACTCCAAAATTTCAAACACAGTTCATCCTCGCCAAGGCTATTTCTTACACAAAGGTAGGGACTTATTTTCCTTTTGTACTAATTTTTCAATTGATGTTTATTTGATTATATTTTCATGTCCTGCTAGTGCTCAATGTCTTCCTAATTAATGCCAATCATGGAAATCAAATGATTTATTGTTATGGAATTATTTCTTAACCATGCATGAATTTGTCAAATTTCATCCCTAAATTTCTCTTATGATTTAATCATGTTTTGATTCCCTTTGAACTTGGTTTAAATCTTTTTTTTATTTCTGTGTTAACTATATAAAATGAATCTGTGTATAATTGATGATTTTAAATGGTTTTGAGAAGAGTAAGAAAATGTTTGACAACCATCTTAGTTTTGGTTTTCATATTTAAATTGAGCCTTGCATTGAATTTCTAAGAATTTCCCATGACTTGCTTGCAGAAATGACTCTATGAGCAACATTTTGAAACATGCACTGCAATCTACACTTTTTATGAAATGATCTTGGTCTTCTGTTTAAATTCCTTGCATTTTTATTAAATAAGCATTTGAAACTCCCCTAATCAATACTGTATCTTACGATTGATAATTTAGAATTTAAACAAGTTCTTTATGGTGTTATTTCGACCTCGCCGACATCCGATAAAATTAGAATCCTTTTCATGATCTTTGTGTTTTATTACTCTCCCCAACCTGCAACTCAAATAATCTAGTCCAATAATTTGTCTTACTACACCAGCTTTAACGTTTTGTTGTCCATGTTCGTGCTATTCAAATTGAAATGTTCTGCCATATAAATTAAATTCGTTGTTCACAATTTTATTTAGCTTGAACTGTAACTTTCTTTGGAATTAAATACGTTTGACTTTGGTTAGTGATCCTTCTCATTGTTTTAAGAACGAAGGTTTTTCTACTTTTGGTATATAGATTGTTCTAAGCATTTCAAATTTGGTACTTTGGTTTGGAGCAAGCTTTTGGTAAGTTGCAGCACCGATACCCTTGACTTTTTGTGAATTTGTCGTGGTTTTAGATAGTGTTCTTTACTTGATAATTCTCTTGCGTTTGCTGCCACTAAGAACTACAGAGCTCTACTTTAGGACGTCGGGCCTTAATTGGCATCCCACCACCTCGGTGGCTACCCAGAAGATCGTTTGGAACGATGGTTGATACCCGACTACCCTGACGGTGGCTACGGCCATACAAATAGTAGAGTAACTTTAATTACGGATTGCTGGTACAAGGGAATAGGCTCTTTGAACTAAAACAATTAAGATGGTGAAAGTAATTTGGAAGCATCACACTCTTAAAGAAGCTACTTGGGAGCTCGAATCTGACGTGAGAGACAAATATCCGGAGCTATTTGAAGTTAATCTTCATAGCTTTTAGTTTGATTTTTGAATTGCGGGACACAATTCTTTTTAGGGGGTGATAGTGTAACACCGTGAAATTTCACTAGGGCTTCTAGCCCTAGCCTAACCCAGTAGAAGTTCATTTACAAAGTAAATAACCATTAATAGTACAAATTTGCATGATAGATAGGTGTTATGGAAAATAGAGCATGTATGCCACGTTTTAGACATGAGCAGTTAGGGACACATCTGTCTTTCTTTCCATCTTCTAAAAACAACTCCATCTCATTTTGTTGTTCTCATTTGCTCTATATCGTTCTTCCTCATCTTCTCTGCTTTTGGCTAACACTCTCTACAATCTGAATCAAAGGAAAATTTGGGGTTTTAAATCAAAAAAATTGAGCTTAACCCATCTTTGGTACTTGGAAAATCTGATCATACAGAAAGGTAGGGGATTTTCTTCTCTTGATTTTAATTTCCTGTATTAATCATTTCTGCCCTAATTTGATATGAATAAATGTTTCCATCTCATTTCTATGATGTTGATCATATTTTACCGATGTTCTGATATTGTTTGATATCTTCCTAACTTATGCTATTCATGCAAACCAAAAGTGATTACTTGAAAGGTTTATTTTTCATTGTTCTGTTTTTGAAAACTCTGTACAATTATGACCTTGTTGTTTTAAATTCCCACATTTTCTCTATGTTAACCATGTTTTGAACTGTGTGAAGGATTTTTGGAGATAAAGAATATTTTATAAACATCTAAGTCCTATTTTCCTATCACATATCTCTGTCTTGCAATGAATTTCAAAACTTGCCTATTTCTTGTTTGCTAAACTGACCCACTGAGTTCCGTTTTTGAAACATTGATTTCGGTTTGAATCGATGGACATATTCCCTTATTTCCCCTTTTTAAGCCTTGGGTCCTGTGTTTTCATTAAGTGGATATTTGTAAACTCCCCTCAAGAAATGAAAGTTTCTCATGCAAATGATTTATCTCCCTCTCACCCGCAAATCAAAACTCTTAGCTCAATGTTTTGTTTTATGACACTGGATTAAATTTCTTTCTAAAACCGTTGCTTACATAACTCGACTTAATAAATATTAGCATAAATTTTATGCCTGAACTTGAATTGTTTTCCTGTAACTTTGGATTTTTAATACAAACTTAAGCAAATGAAAGAAATGGGTGCCTGTATAATCCCTTGATTTAAATTGTATCAACCTGGATACATTGTTGCATTTTATTTCACTGATGACTTCTTGTATCATGTGTTTTCTTTTATCCCTTTGAATATACGTTTGTCTACGGGCACTTGAATGATTGGTTTCTTCTGTGAAGTATTTACTTATATTTGGTGATCACTGTGAATGTTTCTTTAAAGTTTATACTTGCTTTACTGATTATTGCCGATGTTCCTTCTTACAAATAGTATAGTACGGAACTAAAACACTATACTATATGATTGTCAGGCCTTAATTGGCTCCCATCTACGGATGGCTATCCGGAAGACCGTTAACTGTAACGGTGTGGCTGGTATCCGACTACCCTGGCTATGGCACTGGCCAATTACATTATAAAGCAACTCAAATCTGATTTGCAGCTCTTCATATTGTTATAAGTTTTTTAAACTGTGTAAGGTCTTTCTTGTACATTTATGGCTGCTGCTCTTGTCTATTTGCAATTACATTCCACGCCGGATTATGTATTCATCGTTCAACCCCTACTGGGCTTAGCTCACCCTGTTTTTTTGTTTTCCTCCCACAGAGTACGAGAGGAGCTTGCAGCAGTAAGCCGGGCAGAGCTTACGGCAGGCTTAAAAAGCTTAGAAAGTTAGTATTTTGTTTTGGTTATGATGTGTATATCACGGGGTATATGGGGTAGTTTATGTTGCGGTCTTTCCCATGATTTTTGTCATATTTTTGTTGTGTATAAAAGAAATGTTAAGGTCTGATTTTTGATGTATAATAGATTGCATACTGAACTTGGGGTATTAACTTGTAGATTTTCATCTGTATGAACTCAACTCATTTTGTCGTCAAACTTAAATGTACTAGCAGGTTTCATTTTATATATATAAGTTGTATATTATCTTGTGCAAGGTTTGATCTGGGTGTATACATAAGTCTTGTCTTATATACCACTTTCATTTCAGATTTTTACTGTGTGTAATACTAAGTTTTCAAATGTTATTCAAAATGATCTACAGCAAAATGTTTTTTTTTGTTTTTTTCGTTCTCATTCTTGTTATGGGCCTTGTATCTACTGTTGCTTGATTTATGAATGGGTGTATATTTCGTATTGTTTTCTTTTTATTTCCAAGTGACGTAACGGGGTTTGGTCTTGCTAGATGGGTTGAAATCCAACTCGTTAGAAGGTAAATCTCCCGGTCCGTCACACTGGTTCCTTGGGAGAAAGGCATGAATGTAACGGGTCGAAATGGGTGTTTAGAGTGAAGCAAAAGTGTGATGAGTCAGTTGATAGATACAAATCTCGATTGGTCGTGAAGGGCTTTCACCAACAAGAAGGGGTATATTATGGACAAACTTACATCCCTGTAGTAAATCCTTGCATTATAAGATTGGTTCTCTCTATTGTTGTCATGCACAATTGCCTCTTTGACAACTCAATGTACAAAACGCTTTCCTCCATGAAGTTTTAGATGAAGAAGCTTACATGCAGCAACCTTCATGCTACATTGATCCTAGCATACCTACTCATGTTTGTAAGCTACACAAGGCTCTCTACGGCCTAAAAAGGAGACCATGAGTATGGTTTTCTAGGCTGAGTTCTTATTTGGTACAATTGGGTTTTATTGGTTCCATTGCAGACTCATCTTTGTTTATAAGATATGACTCTTCGACTGTGACTTATATACTAATATATGTAGATGATATTATAGTTACAGGATCTAGTGAAGAGTTGATAAATGAACTTATATCTAACGTAAGTTCATCCTTTGTTGTCAAGGATATGGGAACTCTAAATTATTTCTTGGGCATTGAAGTACATCGTCAAGGGAGAGGTATAATTATGTCACAACAAAAGTATATTGCTGACTTGCTTTGTCAAACTCAAATGGATGGTGCTAAACCAATAAACACTCTACTAGCACCTCAGATTAGATTGACAAAACAAGGCACTACTAAGTTTGAGAATCCAACCTTATATCAAAGCGTTGTTGGGGCTTTGTAATATCTTCATCTCACTTGGCCGGATATTTTAGTTGTAGTTAACATGGATTGTAAATTCATGCATGAACCATGCTTGGAACATTGTGAGCTTATCAAGCGTATTTTGCGGTATTTAAAACATACAGTTAGCTATGGCTTGCACATAAATAAGTCTCATGGCATGCCATTACATGCTTATTCAGATGTCGATTGGGATGGCAGTCTAGATGACAGGCTTTCGACTAGTAGGTACTGTATTTTCTTTGGTGGTAGTTTGATTTCCTAGAATGCCAGAAAACATAAAACAATGTCTAAGTCTAGTACAGAAGCAGAGTATAGATACATAGTTACTGCTACATCAAAACTCATATGGATTCAGTTACTTCTCAAAGAACTAGGGGTCAGTATATCAACACTAAAACTGTGGTGTGGCAATTTAGGTGCAACATATCTTAGGGAAAATCTGGTTTTTCATGCTCGAACAAAGCATATCGAAATTGATTACCATTTTGTTCGTGAGAAGGTAGCTAATAAGGAGCTCTAAGTACAATTAATCTCTTCAAAAGATCAACTAGCAGTTATTTTCACAAAGAGCCTAGCATCTCCAAGATTCCATCTTTTAAGGGACAAGTTAACATTCGTCGGCTCAAGTTTAACTTGAGGAGGAGTGTCAGAGATAATAACTATGTGGCCGCGTCTGTATGAGAGTTAGAGTCTCACTCTAACTAAAATTCCGAGTCAAGTCGTGATGTTATTTTCTCTCCTTCTATTGTTGCGTATCTGTTTTACGCTTTTACTTTTTCTAAACTATGTTGCTAGTAGTTATAAGAGTCATTGTAAAACTTTATATATTGAGACAAGATCTCATTAATAAAATCACTGTAAAGTTATCAGTTTTATCATTCTAAGTAACAGTTAGTCAGTATTAACAACGATTGATTTGAAAGATGAATCTGTGGATGGCGGATCTCGAGGTAGGCGTGGCATGTCATCAAATGAGGTGGGAATCCATAACGAACTCCCTTGTAGTCATTATTGTTTTACCAAGCTATCTATTGTAAAATCTATGTATATATTTGCTACTATATGATATGTGTAAGCATGTTATATATGTACGTAATACAAACTAGTTTTCTTTTATATTTTGGGATGTGATTGGATCTTCAGAAACAACTAATATCTGTGTTTTGGGAGTAACTACTTATTTTCATTGACTGCAAAGTGATTACAACTTTATTTATTGCTTGAATGGAAGGAAGGGGGCTTCCTGTTGATTGGTATGGGATGTTAGTCCCAAAGGTATACATTAGATTTATGTACGTATAGGGGCAGAATTTGCAGCCAATATTATAAATAGGGAGGTGGAATTGCGTCGCTAATATTATTATTATTATTATTAGTATTATCATTATTTATGTCGGGATATCTCATGTCTCATACATGGATGTTTACTGTTCTTTAAATTTACTTTGAGAAATCTATTATATTATATTTTGGTATTTAAAGAGAAGGATGATGAGAATCTTATATATGATTGATGGATTACGCATGGTTTGAATGGGCACTCCATGATGGATTCTTCTGTCGGATATAATGTTACCACCATTATTTTATTTGAATGTTTTCTATGAAGAGTGCGTGTATGATTAAGGTACTGGTAAGGATACAAATCTGACTACGTGTAGGGTGCTTTAATGATAATTGAGGAATCCGCAAGGGTCAACCTTACTACTCCAAAGGATTATGTCACTCAACTATACTATTGTTGTGATTGTGTGTCGAATGGTTGGTTGGTAACATTTTATATTTCTGTACAAATTACTATCTCAATATGTTTTATCTGTTGTTTTTCGTGTTTTATCGGTTTTCAATAAAAAAACTACATTGTCTTCAAACCATGCTAGTGATTACTTGAAATTTAGTTATGTTTATGATGTGATAAAATATAGTGGTAAAAAGATTCGATTCTCAGACTTGTGAAGGTTTAATTATAGACTTAATTTTAATTAAAGAAAACAAAACAGAATAAAATCAAGATGACTTAAAAATATGGGGAAGAACTAGGATTCAGGATTCCACTTTTAACCAATAAATCAAGTGATAGTAATTTTAATCATGCAATTAAACATTTTATTTTGATTCTAAAGCATTGCAAAAATAGATTTTCAAAACAACAACTGTATAACACAAGCATGGAGCATCTAGGGACCTAATCCGAGGCATGCACCATCTAACGGAATCACAATTGCTTAATAAAAATCTTTTAAATCAATTTTCAATCAAGGCAATTAATCATAAATAAATTGCATAAATAAATTAATTAAATACATACCACTTAACTATTGGAGAAAAAGCTTCCTCCGTCATCCCAGTAATGGTGATTAGCTCATGGTAGAGAAAATATGCTCAAAATACTCTTTCATTGCTCAAAAAGTGCTTACAATGGTGAAATATATGTAACACAGCCGAACAGAGACGTTTATAAATGTTACAGAACAGGGTTCAGGCGTGTAACAGAAAGGAATAAGCAACAGGAAGAGAAAGGGGAAGGCAACAGAACAGCAACGCTTACTTAGCGTTGCTGAGTCTTCTTCTCCGTTGAGACAGCAGCAGGAACAATGGCCGCTGGAACGCTGTTTTTCCGGCGAGTTTTTTAAAGCTTCTCCGAGCTTGTGTGTGTTCATTTCTCTTGGCTTATCTTGGTATATATAGGGTGTAGGAACCCTAGGGAGTCTTCCAAACCTAATAGAACTCTTTAAAACTCATCCAAATCTTTGTAAATCCGATTCCAAGCCGGAATCCAATTTTCCGTCCAAATTCACAATTGTGCAATATTCTCCGGCGTAAATCACTCTAATTTGATGTGTTTGAGTTGGTCTTGGACTCTTGTAGTCTTTGAAGCAATTTGAAACTCAAAACAACCTAAAATTTACGTGAATTGAGTTAACAGTTGGTTCTCACGGGATGGATTTTGTTTCCCGCCAAGTTGAATTTCAATGGAAAGGGGGTGCCCCCAATCCAAAGTGTGGGTGCCTTAATCCATTTTTCCGGGTGCCTTTAACACTTTTCGAGCCGATTTTTCCGCAAATGTTTATTTCTCAAAAAATACCTACAAAGACATAAAAGACATATTAAGTGCAAAATCGAGTACTATCGAAGCAGATATTCGGGCGCAATATAGACACAAAAATGTGCCTATCAAATACCCCCAAACTTACTATTTTGCTAGTCCTCGAGCAAACTAATAAAATAAAATCCTAACTCACTTTGGCAGGAATCGTGACTACATTTAGCATATGCAGTAAGCCGTTAAACCCCTAGGTGTCCCTAGTGGACGAGTTTTGTCTCGTGAGGGTTTACAAGAGGTATACCCACAAAACCTTTACTTCAGATTTTAGCAACTCGTGAACGATTAAGGATAGACACTAAACAAGCTATTTAGTTGGCTTACTCAACTCTTCGGCTATGGGAATCATTACCCTATATTAGTCCAATTTCTGTACACGAGTATTTACTCAAGCATACTAAAATTCATATATAAGACAACAGAGCTCTACTCGGATAATTGTTCAACCACAAGACTCAGAATCTATCCCAATTAATCACATGAAAAGATTAGAAGATGGACATAGAAATATGAAGGTTGCACATGTTGACTAAGGTGAACGGTGTTTCCCATATCTGTCTGAAGGTCAGTGCCAGGATGAATCCTAATGGTTTGAGATACATGGTCTTAATCATAATACTAATATCGATTCAACTGGTTTATACAAGGGTCCCAGCGATCGATTTATTGAAAATAAAACGATAAATATATTGACAACATGATTGGATCAAATTGAATCCAAGCGTATGGTTCTTATCAGCATCTTACATGATAGTTCCCATGGATCCTGTGTTCCACGCTTGCTTAGGCGACGGAGACAGGGAGAACACACACATATTGCTATCAAAGTGTCAATATTGTTTGTTTTTTTTTTCAAAATAAAGCAAGAATCGGGCTTGATCTCAAACACTCTATTTCATCCTAGCGGCGATAACAATTTGATACTGGGCCCCACCAAATCACTTAGAGAAACAAAAAATTGCAAAAATAAAAACAGAAAGTGATGTGGTCGAGATATACTCCGAGATGTGGTGACAACTATCATGTTATTTTCTAACACCTGAACTCTGTCCTTTTATGAATAGACCATTTAACTGGGCACACCAATTCCTATAGAAAAAGAGCTAAGTTTCTATCTACCTAGAATGGTTAGTGTCACCCTGAAGTGTTCACAAGCTTCTAAATTCTAGAGCTTTATTATTTAACTAAAAAGTTTCTCCCTTACCCCCAAACTTAAATCAAACAGTTTACTCAATGTTTCTAAAGATGAATGATTAAAAATATGAACAAGGAGAAACTGTTACCACTTCAGGAAAATGAGTTAGGGAAAGATATTACCGTATTGCATGAGCATGGGTTACCTCCCAAGAAGTGTTAAGTTTAAAGTCTTCAACCAGACTAAGAAAGAATTAGTCACCTCATTAAATCATATAGCAATAATCGGAACAACTGTGGGTCGTCTGAATCAAATAGTGATATCACAAATAAGAGGAAAAAACAACAGGCCAAGAAAATGAACAAACCGAGCATACCCTTATCTAGTTTTCTGTTTACAACAACTACTTCTAGTTGTGGTTCAGGTTCAGGCTCTATGAAAGGGTCTAGATAAAATATTTTCATGGGTTGGATTTCCTCATAGGTAGGATCAACAGGATCAGGTTGTAAAGTCTGGAAAAACTCAACTAAGAACTTAGAAGCACATAATAGTAACCTGAATAATTGTGGATCCTCAAAGTCAATCATATTTGACCCACACAGTTGACTACTATGAAGGTGGTCATTCTTAAGCAAATGTGTCGATTCTAATTTCCTAAAGTAATTAGGCTTAGTCTCAAAACTTAATAACTGATACATTTGAAATTCTAACGTTCCCACATATGGAAGAAAATATTTTGGTGGGAAAACAAAGTCAATCTTGGTATTACTACCTAGGTAAACCACATCGACCAGAGGATGGGTTTCTAACAACTGAACTTCTTTCTGGAAGTCAACAGGCTCAGGGAATCTAGTTTGAAGATGATCTTGTAAAATGGTAGAGGTACATATGTCAAGTCCCAAGTTAGGGACCTTTCTAAGAGTTAAAGGTAAAGCACAGGGAGAATGATAGCTACCCCCAAACTTAAAGTTTTCAGTGTCTCTAGATAGACTAATCACAATTTCCCGAATTTCTAGATCGTTAGTTTCCCGAAAATGGTCAATTGCTTCTTCTAGGTTATAATCCGGTGGTGCATCCTCACTCATATTTAAAATCTCTACGAGTCTATGTTTGTTATCTAAGACTATTGTTTCTAAATCGTTGGACTCTAAAACAGTAATCTCAGGATAAACCCGTTCCTCTAAACCATTATCGGTTTCAAAACAAGAGAGTTCTACATCGTCTAGAACAGTGATATCTCTAGTCAAATCCTCTTCCTTTTGAATAGGTGAATAATCATTAAAATTATTTGGATTTGAACAAGAAATAACACTATCATCATGAAGCACAATTTGAGTGACAGTTTCCTGATCACTCTGCCTGTATATTTCAAGTTCTTCATCAATACTATCCTTATCATCATAATAACATGAAGATGTTTGAACCTCATCTAAATAAGTAGTGTTACCAATTCTATCCTCGTCCTCTTGACTAGGTGAATAATTATCAAGTGTAGCACTATATTGGCAATTAAGATCATTTTGTGCAATATTATTATTTGCATACATTTCATTCACACTTAATACAAACCTTTTTGTACTCTCAGTCAACTCCCTGAGCGATTCTTTTAGAAAATCAAATGGATCATAAGGGGTACTGGTTTGCAACTGCTCATGTGATTCTTCTAGAGGCATACTAGGTTCATGGGGAGTACTAGATTGCATCTGCTTTAGGGCATCCCTCCAAGATAACGAACTCAAATCATCATGGGGAGTACTAGATTGCAACTGCTCGTGTGATTCTTCTACATGCATACTAGGTTCATGGGGAGTACTATATTGCATCTGCTTTAGGGCA
>JAJJMC010016059.1:1522923-1569188 GCA_023531435.1 Papaver californicum
GCATACTAGGTTCATGGGGAGTACTATATTGCATCTGCTTTAGGGCATCCCTCCAAGACAAAGAACTCGAATTTTGCTCATTTTCGTGTTCATAAGACGGGTGCATGTATGAATAGTAATTGGGACCACCTTGGTATGAGGAATAACCCCCAAAAGGTTGGTGATGGTCCTGATTACTATCCATACCATGTTGATAGTACGGATAATGTCTATTTTTAAATTCGGTCGGATATTCATTGTATTGGTCCTCATAATACCAGTTCGACATTTTCTAACAAAAACTTCCTAATATATACAAAAATAAACTCTAAACATAAATCCTACCAGAAGGGGTTCTAAACATACACAAGCAAGGCCGACTCAACCAAATCAAACCTATTGAATCTAGCGAACAAAAAGCATGATGGTTCCACTTAGATTGTTTCTAGACCAACTTCTATTCTTTCAAAAGGAAACTAGTTATAATTTTAGCAAACCTCTTAGAGCGATCCGAATTAGATTAAGTCGAAGAGAAACAGGATAAGCTCTAAGGAGCTTTGATAACCCTATCTCTTTGGCACTTTTCCCTGGGTTACAAGGCGGCTCTAATCAACTTAAAATAATCTTCCTGAACTTCGAGTTAGGCTAATAAAGTAACCAGTAAAGTCCTTTTGAACGATTTTCCAATAAGCTCGATGCCCTATAGGTCTCTTTCTAGTCAAAATTTTAAGGTTTTAGGTTCGCGTTTGGTAACGTGTTCCTAAAGCGGGCAAGAAGGAAACGGTGATGAAATCCGAGTCCTTATCTTGTATGGCCAGTTCTTTCCCTTTACTAGAAAAGTAAGTCCGTTTTCAGTTCCTCAACATATATGCATACGAAGGAATACAGTAAACCCACTTGCAGGGGATTCGTGGGTTGATCGAGTCTTACCTCCCGTACCAGACGGGGGATGAATCAGTTGTAGTCGACTCGTAATTGTCGTCTTTCCCTGTAGCAGTTTATATTTAATAATACCCTTCCGTAGGGTTTAAAAATAAATAAAGTGTTCAAAGTCCCAAAAATAATGTCCAAAAAGTGTCCGAAAATAAAAGAAAAATTACAGAAATAATAAAAATTCCTAATACAATATTCTAAAAAAAACAAATAAAATCTAAAATAAAATAAAATCTAATTAATAAAAATCTTCGTCTTCTTTTTCGTTCTTTAAGCTTTATCTTTTAACTCCAAGTCTTTAGCTTTAATTCCAAATCTTTGGCGTACTTTCTTTTCGATCCAAAATCCAACCTGTAGCAAAAAAGAGAAATACCAAAAGAAACGTAAAATAGAACAAAGTAAAATAATAAAACTAAAAAAAAAAACTAAAAATAAATCTAAAACCCTATACCTAAAAAC
The DNA here is from genome assembly GCA_023531435.1 of Papaver californicum. NCBI lineage: Eukaryota > Viridiplantae > Streptophyta > Magnoliopsida > Ranunculales > Papaveraceae > Papaver > Papaver californicum. The sequence goes on from JAJJMC010016059.1 coordinate 1,524,295, forward strand.
AAGTCCGCGTCGGCGGCGCCAAAAATTGATGTGATAAAATATAGTGGTAAAAAGATTTGATTCTCAGACTTGTGAAGGTTTAATTATAGACTTAATTTTAATTAAAAAAAACAAAACAGAATAAAATCAAGATGACTTAAAAATATGGGGAAGAACTAGGATTCAGGATTCCACTTTTAACCAATAAATCAAGTGATAGTAATTTTAATCATGCAATTAAAACATTTTATTTTAATTCTAAAGCATTGCAAAAATAGATTTTCAAAACAACAACTGTATAACACAAGAATGGAGCATCTAGGGACCTAATCTGAGGCATGCACCATCTAACGGAATCACTATTGCTTAATAAAAATCTTTTAAATCAATTTTCAATCAAGCCAATTAATCATAAATAACTTGCATAAATAAATTAATTAAATACATACCACTTAATTATTGGAGAAAAAGCTTCCTCCGTCATCCCAGTAATGGTGATTAGCTCATGGTAGAGAAAATATGCTCAAAATACTCTTTCATTGCTCAAAAAGTGCTTACAATGGTGAAATAGATGTAACACAGCCGAACATAGACGTTTATAAATGTTACAGAACAGGGTTCAGGCGTGTAACAGAAAGGAATAAGCAACAGGAAGAGAAAGGGGAAGGCAACAGAATAGCAACGCTTACTTAGCATTGCTGAGTCTTCTTCTCCGTTGAGACAGCAGCAGGAACAATGGCCGCTGGAACGCTGTTTTTCCGGCGAGTTTTTTAGAGCTTCTCCGAGCTTGTGTGTGTTCATTTCTCTTGGCTTATCTTGGTATATATAGGGTGTAGGAACCCTAGGGAGTCTTCCAAACCTAATAGAACTCTTTAAAACTCATCCAAATCTTTGTAAATCCGATTCCAAGTCGGAATCCAATTTTCCGTCCAAATTCACAATTGTGGAATATTCTCCGGCGTAAATCACTCTAATTTGATGTGTTTGAGTTGGTCTTGGACTCTTGTAGTCTTTGAAGCAATTTGAAACTCAAAACAACCCAAAATTTACGTGAATTGAGTTAACAGTTGGTTCTCACGGGATGGATTTTGTTTCCCGCCAAGTTGAATTTGAATGGAAAGGGGGTGCCCCCAATCCAAAGTGTGGGTGCCTTAATCCATTTTCCCGGGTGCCTTTAACACTTTTCGAGCCGATTTTTCCGCAAATGTTTATTTCTCAAAAAATACCTACAAAGACATAAAAGACATACTAAGTGCAAAATCGAGTACTATCGAAGCAGATATTCGAGCGCAATATAGACACAAAAATGTGCCTATCAGTTTGTACTGGGCACCAATTTAAGGATGATGTGATCACTCAATTCCCACTTTTATTTTCATATAGATCAAGTAGTGTACGTGACAGTGACTGTTCAAGATTCAAAAACTTCGAGGAGTTTGAGTCAGTTTGTCGGTTAGCTTCCGCTATATATGTTTATTTTGTGGATATATTTGATTTACAAATCAACTCACTATTGTATATACATCATCTGAGAGGTGTTCTTATATATATTCTCAGAGATGGTTTAAATTTGGGTTAATTATTATTTAGAACTTCTAATTTAATGCTTAAATAGATGTTTTAGATTTCGAAGGCCTGAGAATGTAGTATGGTCTCTTAGATTTCTAAGTAGGTGGATTTTGGGGCGCTACAGATAATATGATTAGAAAAGTAAAAAAATACATTTAGAAACTCATCCAAAGCTCTTCATCTGAAAATTCTTTTTCAGTAGCTTTTAACTAAATTATCTATTTTGGTTTTTCATATGGAACATTTTAGTATTGTTTTACCTATTCCTCTATCATTGTAGCAGTTCTAACACTTGATTCTGGAAATTCTTGTATCCTTTGAAAACTAATTGCATGATTTGATTAAAATTAATCATAATCGAAATAAGGTATCATTTATTGTTCCAATCAAAGTTATTATCAAGCTAAATAACTATTTTTAACTAAATAAAGTGCAAATAACTAATATTCTTTATCAGAATCATCGTCAGCCGACACAATTTCTTTCTCATCTACCTATGAATCATTATAAATTATTCATTTTGATGTAATCTCATCAATTTCAAAAAAATGAAATTCTAATTTTTTCATTTTTACTCGAATTCATTGAAATTTGATCGAATTTTGATCACAATTAAATTATCAAAAATTTTAATTAAAATCATTCAATTTGGTGCAGTAACCTTAATTCTAAATGATTGAATTTCTAATTTCTTTAATTTTACTCAAATTCATTCAAATTCTATCTAATTTTCATTACAAATTATCAAATTGTTATAAATATATTGCAATTGAAGTACCAATTGGATGATTATAACCATTAAATTTGATGCAATCACCTCAATTCTCATTCAATTTCTTCAATTTAACTCGAATTCGTTCAAAGGAATATTCCCCAATTTATAACCTAAATTAATCATTCAATTTGATACAATCGCCTCAATTCTAAAGGATTGAATTTTCAAATTCTTCAATCTTATTCAATTTCTTCAAAGTTACTCGAGTTCGTTCAAATTCTATCGAATTTTCATTACAAATTATCAAATTGCTTTAATTTATTACAATTGAAGTACCAATTTCATTCAATTTGATTCAATCACCTCAATTCTCATTCGATTTCTTCAATTTATCTCGAATACGGTCAAAAGAATATTCCCCAATTCATAACCTAAATTAATCATTCAATTTGATACAATCACCTCAATTCTAAAGGATTGAATTTCCAAATTCTTCAATCTTATTCAATTTCTTCATTTTTACTCGAATTTTCATCACAAAATTTCAAATTGCTTTTAATTTATTACAATTGAAGTACCAATTGTATGATTATAATCATTTAATTTGATTCAATCACCTCAATTCTCATTCGATTATTCAATTTAACTCAAATACGGTTAAAACAATTTTCCCAAATTCGTAACCTAAATTAATCATTCAATTTGATGCAATTATCTCAATTTTAAAAGATTGAATTTCCAAATTCTTCAATTTTACTCGAACTCGTTCAAATTCTATCGAATTTTCATTACAAATTATCAAATTGCTTTAAATTTATTACAATTGACGTATCAAATTGAATGATTATAATAATTCGATTTGATGCAATCACCTCAGTTCTCATTCAATTTCTTCAATTTAAGTCGAATTCGCTCAGATAGATGCGCTACCAAAAAACGTTGTAAGGTATTTTGGGATGGCAAGGTAACTAATTGTAGTTGCAATCATTTTAAATTTTTTGGTATAATTTGTCATCATGTATTGAATCTCTTTTTTATACCGGTTGTTTTAAAATTCCTGAGACGTATTTACCATTACGTTGGTATCGTGATGATTTATGTGATGAAGAACTGAGTCAAATTCTGCTTCCAAATAGCGACAATGTTACACCTCAAGTCGAAACCATAAGAGAAGTTGTTATTAAATCAATGCCTATAGATGATAATATTGGATATCCACCCGTTTCAAATCCTAAAGGTCGTCGCAAGAAGAAGCGAATGAAAGGAGGAAAAGAATTGGCTAAACAAAAGAAGACATGTGGTTATTGTGACTATACTGGTCATTATATCACTACATGTTCGACTAAGAAGGACGATGAAGAGAGCCTGAGTAATGGGAAAAAAAAGACTTGCGAAGACTTACCTAGAGTAGAGACCTCGAATAATGGAAAGAATAAGAAAAAGACGACTTGAGAAGACTTGGATTTAAATCCAGTATTTGTTTCAACATGTTAAATTTTGTGTTTTGAGAGATAAACTCAATTTTACATTTAAAATTTTTCATGTGTTAATTTATCCCTTTGGTATTATATTTTGGTTAATCTATTTTTATACATAATAAATATATGTCAAATTTTTATTAGTTAGGAAAAAATAGTTGGAAAATGAATTAGTTTGTAGAAACTAAATTTTATTATATAAATTTTTATGTTTGTATTGTATTTCTATGTAAAAATAAAATGTACATCACACAACAACTGATGGAAGAGTGGTCCATATCTTTGTCTAGCAAACTTGAGGTTAGGTGTCCAATCCCTAGCTTTAATTTTTTGAAACATTAAAAAAAATGAATTTAAACCTAGTGAGTTGAGTGAGTCCGACTAATCAACTCAATACATATAAAATATATTAATAGGAAAGAGAGAATTTAAATAAAATAATATATTTACCATTAAAAAAAGGTTGTTATAGCAAAATATCATTTGTGTTATTATATTTTTTTATATCTCTCCTACTTTTAATAAATCTCATAACTTATTAATATTGTTTACTAGTTCCCATGACAATGATTGGGTCTAAACTTGTAGACGAGGGTACAAGTTAACAAAACCCGTTATTTTTCTGTTGGGTCATTATATATTTTTCCATGAAATTATATCGTGTGACATGTGTCCATCTAGTTTGAGGAACTTGAAATGAAGAGCTTTTAAAGTTTTTGTTTCTTGTGACACACGTTAAATGTTCAGGTCACTCGGACGCATGTTATAAAAGCTTTTGAATTGCAGAAAAGATTTTAACTTCTTCTGGACTCAAACATAATTTTATAATCTGCGCCCCGCTATATCTAGCGAAAGCTATATTTGGTCGTCTGATTTGGCTTCATTTTATAGATTTTTTCTTTTTTGGTTTTTTTAATCTCCCACGTTACAACTGATTTTTTCTTCTTCCATATATAGCCTTTATAGCCATGACTGAGGATGCTCTTAGAAACAAGAATGATACCCTTTAATCATGGAGCATATCGCTTTATCCCTTTCAAAATGGATTAGGAAGGAGCTAAAGAAATGACATCTTTACTGTGGAAAGTAGAAGGCAACACCATCCATAAATAAAAATAAACTCAGACGGCTAATGTTTAGCCGTTTTGTAGAAGTTTGAAGTTTTGTATTTTAAAGGTGAACAAAAACAACAACTATAATGACCCTATAATTTTATAATAAAAAAAACCTATACTAGGCAGCTAATGTTTACATGCCACGAATCATTCTTTAGACCAAACAACAAATATTTATCTGTTTAAAGCAAATCTTATGTCGGAAGAATTTTATCTTCCAAATTCCATGAGACCCAAATACTTGGAAGAATCATGGAAGTCCAAATCTAATGGGTAAAGGTAAAATAGATTCCAAAACGCAATTCTGAATTGTGTTTAATCTCGACCCACAAAATCGACGGTCAGAAAGAGACAATTATATTTAGACATAAAACCAACCACAAGATTGATCGCAATTCATAATTACATTCAACTGAATTTAGATTGGCGTTTTAGTTTGGATTCCAAGCTATCATCCATGAAACCTTGGAACATGTCTTGGAAAAAGTATGGATGATCCCAACTTGGAAGCCATTAGACTTGACATTCCATACTTTTTTCCAAGCTTGGAATAACTTAGATTCCACCATAAGACTTGTCCTGCAAGAACTTTTATATCAATATTTTACTCCCTCCGTCCCACATACAAAGGAGGAGTTTGGATTTTTCTTGTCCCACTGGATAGGAAGAAATTAAATTCCAAAGAGGTTTTTTTATCATATATACCCTTATTTAAAGAGCATGGGTATCATCACAATTAAGTTAATGTCTCTAGTATTGGGAATATGACAAAGGGTAAAACAGGAAAGACAATGGATAGTTATTAAACCAAAAAGAATTCTTAAATCTAAGAGATTTCACCTATTCTACCTATATATATTGGAATGAGGGAGTACTAATTAATGGAGATATATTGTGTAAACTATTTAATATCCGGTAGTGCTCATGGTCACTGTGATATTGTTCGATATTCTTGATATTTTACACAAAATATTTGTAGCCTATTTGGCAACCAGAAACAAAAATATAAAGTTTCCGAAAGCTAGAAGCAAAAATGAATTGGTTCCTCTAAAAAAGGCTACCTTTTTACTTCACGAAATTTGATCATTCTAAGCAAAAAATAAAAATAAAAAAAAAATATTTCTTTATAAAAAAAGTTACCTTTTTTCTTTTAAAGCAAGAATTATTTTTAAATTTGGCCAAAACTAATTTGCGATGTTTCAAAAAATTATTTATTAAGGTGTATTCAAACACCCTCAAGTTAAGCAAACATATACTATATCATGGTGAGCATTGTCAAACACATACTCCTTCTGTTCCTATTAAATTGACTTATTTCAAGTTTACACAATTCTTAAAGCAAGGAGGAGAGATGTAAATTTTTTTATGTTTTTTGCATTTCAAGTTTGCACAATTCATCTTGTTTATTTTGAATAGCTTAATTTATGGAAAACTAATTTTTAAAATGAAAAATTCAATTTATGGAGGACATAGGTGGTATTATATTGTGGTGGTTGGTGTATAAATTTAGTTTGCTATTCTTGATATTTGATACCAAAAATTACATAAATCTGTTTACTTTATCAGCAGCATATATTCGTGCGGAAATATCAGAAAGACAATAGCAACCGCCACTTTTTTTTCTTCAGTTTACGAAGTTTTAACCAATTACAAGTGTTGTGGTGACAATTCCGTTGCTATTGACCTAAACCCAAAACCTAGTGCACCTAAAATCATATGGTACACCAGTTCCTTCTAACACGACAATTGCACTCACAATATTACCATTTTGCCTCTTGATAGTTGAAACCGCGGTGTCTCCATTTACCCGAGTTCCGGCCATGAACTCTTGCCTACAAATTGCAAATGAGATCCATTATTAAATTAGAGTCCAATTAACATGGAAAAGAATAAAAAAAAAATACAAATAATAGAATGGTGTACTTGGACAGGTTTTACCTTTACATATTGATGCCATTATCCTTTTTTCTATCACTTTTTAATGAAATTCCACGAACTGTGCTAGAAACCTATATCGTTTTGTATTTTTTCTTCTTCTTATAAAACCCCATTCTTTATATAGTCGAATGTATTTGATAAACAATCTGTTTAAGTTGAAAAATATGTAAAATACATAATCAAAGAAAGAGAGAAAGGGATACTTATTGATTGACATCAGTAGCATTACATAGTTATAGTATCCTTTATATACACATAAAGGAAAACCGTAAGTAGCTAATTGGGCCGCAGATACATGGTCCCAAAGCCCTACAACACTCCCCCATGTGCGGTCCAACAATGATGCCTTCATATGTAGTCCTTCACATAACTGTTTCACATGTTGTTTTCTTCTCGATGACCAATGTGTCTAAGTGAATTTTCTCATTAAAACCTCGCTAGGACAAAACCAGAACTAAGGAAATATAATAAAATATTAAAAAAATTTAAACATATTTGGACTCGCATATGTTGCCTAGTTAAAACCTTGACAAGGGAAAAACCCAATAGGACAAAACCTTGACGAAGGGACAAAGAGTAAAACATGATAAGTCCGGAATGATGCTTTTGTTGAATAACCATACATGGTATCCTTTCTATGTTACATGGGTGATTAATGGAAACCCAATGTTGAAAAATGCACTAGTATTATCAATACTTCTAGTTGACTTGTGCTGAAAACTGTTGTGATACAATTCTTGCTCCTTTCTGGAAATTGTTTCACTTGTCATATTATCATGATTCATTTCTTTGATTCCGATATTGGTCAGTAATATCAACACGGTCTTCAGGTCTTTAACATTCAGCATATACCTGGCGTAGTTATTGTTGTCTCGCTAAAAACCTTGTCGAGTAACAAAAACCCCATGGGAAAAATAAACTTGATCGAAGGAAAAAGAGTACAACACACCATCATATTTCAAAGTAAAATATGTCGACATCATATCCTTGGATCCTCCCCCTGATGTCGGCATCTCCATATGATTCCATTCAAAGGAGTTTCCAGACAGTTCATCTAGTCATGTACTTTCCGAAAGTGAATATAGGTTATGATTTAGTAAATAAGTCAGTCATGTCTCCCCCTGACTACATTCATGGGAAAAAAGATTATTGTACCTTCATAATCAAAAACTTTTAGATTGCACGTCCTTTAGCAGTTCTTTTTATGTCTTTGTAGGGATAAAACAAACTCATGTCAATAGTTCCTTTTAGTATATGATTACATTCATTATATCATTCCAAAGACTTTGCGTCGGCGCTAAGCTATATCTAGCTAACAAGTTAACTAAAAATGAAATATTTGGTCGAATACATTATGCTAAGTACAAAAATACGTTGCACTTATAGGGGAATTTCATCTCCCAACACATCTTCGTCATCTTCCTTTAGACGAAATGGTCATTTACTTACATTTGAACCTCAACTAATCAGGGAGTGCTATCAGGATACATATCCTTGTTAAATTTCCTGATAACTTTGGAAGAATATAAACTGGTGGTATAGTTCACCACAAGCTCGGTGTTCGATCGAGCTTTTCCCAGATTTTTCATCCCAAATTCGGATTTCAAGCAACTTGTAAAATCTCTTATTTCATCAAGAGTACATATAATGTCCATATCATTGACATAGATAAATACAATTCCAAACCGTGATTTTTTTTTGTGAGTACGCATGGAACAATTCCTTACTTGTATATCCCTTCCCAATCAAATAGTCACTTGGACGGGTATACCAAATCCGCCAGATTATTACAATCTATAAGTGAGCGTTCCAATCTTATTGCAAATGCACTCCATGTTTTAGAGTCATTTGATTTGGGTGACAAAAGTTTATCAGATACTTTTGTGAATATCTTTATCTCTTAATCCCTACAGAGATATGTAATAACCACATATAAATGTTGAATTTCAAGTCTTTTTGAAACTACCAAGCTAACTAAGTAGCAAAACGTTGTAAAGTTCATTACAAAAAAGTAAACAATTCCAGGGCTTTGTGAAAAACCTCGCATAGACTTTAAGATTTCATTCTTCTCACTTCGATTTGCGACAAATAATCATGTATGTCGCATAGACTTTACACTTGGTTGGTTAGCACTACCACACCAAATACCGATATATTTATCAAAGAACCAAGTTCTACCTGAATTGTCTAGGCCAAATATGATCTGGTTGATATTAAGCAACAAGGAGCATGGTTCGATCTCATCCTGCTCTATTCATTTGAGCAATTGTATATGAAAATAATTATCATCAATATGCTTGCATAATCTTTCCACTGACTCGTACGCGTTTTCTCATAATCCTTTAGGATTTCATTGTTCTCTGGAATTATTAAACTTCAGAGCGTCCTCCAGTTTGATTCATGGACATAATCAAAGACAATTTAATGAGATGATTTCATTGATGATATGAATTAGGTTGTGCCTTACTTATCTACTTCTTTTCTAGGTAAGCATTGATTGAACCTAGTGGTTTTTCCATGTTTCTTTATGGATCCACGGCCTCAACTACACTTCTACCCAATGTGGTTGCAACACCTTAGTGTATATCCCTTATTGGGGATTTCTAACCTTTCAGGCATATTTGCAGCTGGTATGTGTGATTTTGTCACTTTAACGATATCAATGCACATTCCGACAATCGATTATTCTTATTTTTTACTTCACAATTACTTTTGTAGAGCACAAGAATCAATGTAAGACAGAGTTGGAACACACCAGGACAATTTCTTTCGTTCCCTTAGAAAACGTTTTTACTATCTCCCCCTAACGACGAGAAGACTATCTCATCAAAGTGAGGGTCCGCAAATATAGCGGTTCAGTGATAGCCTGCCAAAGGTTTCAAAATGCGGATAATTGTTGGGAATCCGTATCCAACATAACTACTTAATCATTTTGATAACCCATCATATTACGATGTAGGTTCGTAATGGCACATATACAGTACAACCAAAAATACGTAAGAATACAAATGTTAGGCTTATGTCCAGTTACCAACGTACGCAGAAGTGGTTGACCAATAGTGGGTTCTAAAACGAATAAGTAAAGCTGCATGCAATATGACATATCCCCAAGCACTAATTGGCAGGTTGGTATGCATAACCACTGCTCTAGCTATCATTTGTAATCTTTTGATGGTAGCTTTTGTGAGACCATTTTGAATGTGAATATGGGGTACAAGATACTCAACGTTGTCTATTCTATTAGACATACAATAATCATCAAATCCTTTCGATGTGAATTCTCCAGCATTGTCAAGTCTGATAGACATGATTATGTAATCAGGGTGGTGAATCCTTAAACGTATAACTTGTGCTAGGAGATTTGCAAATGCAGTATTTCTTGTGGACAATAATGCAAGTGTGACTAACGGGTTAAAGCATCTACCAAAACCATAAAATACCTGAATGGTTCGCACTATGGTGTATAGGTCCACATATATCACTTTGTATCCTCTGTAAAAATGGTATTTTTTCTTTAGTGTCTTTAGCATAGGATGGTCTCGATCATTTCTTTGCTAAAGAACAGGCTTTGCAAAATGAACGATATGCTTTTAACATAGTCAATGGAACAGAATACGAAAAAGGTTTCACATCAATTGCTTGAGAAGGCAAATGTTATGTTAGAACACTTTGACCAGTTAGTGGCCGGTAGACGTTGTTATTTTGCATTGTAACAATCTTTTGTTCCATTTTTTCTTTTTTCGAAAAATAAAAAGGATGTCCATGAAAATTCTTTAAGACTCGAATCATCATATCACGACCTGGGTGCCCCAATCGGTCATGTAAAAGCCTGTATGAGTCATTATTCAACAACACATCGTTGGTAACGACATGTGATTCAATAATTTGAATAGTAGTAAGATACAACTCACTAGATTGACTCATTAGTTTCTCTAAAATACGTTTTCTTCCATATTTATTATGAGATAACATTTATGTAACCCATTCCATTTTCACTGTAAGTTTACATTGTTTCTCATGTTTCTAATGAGAAAGAAAACTACTTAAAAAATTCCCACCTCAAGGCAACCTCTCATCCATCCTAAACTATATGATATTGTATAGTAATCTACCATTAGAATAATTTGAAGATGTTTTAGACTCCAAACTTCTCACAGGAAAAACCCATCAGACAGATCATCAATGGTGACCACCACCATACATATGTTGTGTCGAGTCAAACTGATTATATCCAGGCCATGGAGATACATTCTTCGCAAACCAACCAGTGCAGCAACCGCTGCTCCTGGGGCATTCCTATAACCAATTGTTTGAGGAATAGGTTGATCATAACCTGTTTGACTTGGAGATGGTTGTACATATTGTAGACCACCTTGTGGGTACGCTCCACCATTAATTATATCCATCAGAGAAAGGTGACCCCCTCACATGCATCTGTTAAAAAAAAGTGCATATGGTTTAGCCAAGACATATAATAAGCACAATTCAGAAGTTTGACATTATATTAAAAGAATGCGACTATTTCTTGGCATTTTCAAATCAAACAAACACATGAGATCTTTGAATCTGCATCGTAAGTTGTAACAACAAATCACAACTGCAAGCAAACTTTAAACAACATTTCATGCCAAGCAATTCATACATTATGTAGTGCTAACATTTAAGCTAATTATAAGTTGTGTCACTGCAACTTGCTGCTCATGAAAACAAGATAATGAGGTTTGGTTTCTAAGCCTAATATCCACCAACTCATTAGAAATAAGTGCAACATCATGAATCTGTCTTCTTATCAGAAAAGCTGCTTAATTAAAAGAAATAACCTTGTTTATAACTTCTTTTACCCTATTTGTCAACACCTTTACAACAATTTTATAAACACTAGATAATAGACTTGTTGGTATATAATCTTTCCGTTTATGTCTGATCTCCTTTCAGATTTAAGGCAATATAAGGACTGTTGAATAATCCAAAGTAGATTTGTTAAACGGGCCGAGTTAGGGTCAACCCGACCCTAGCTTGTCAAACCGTAATGGGTTAGGGTCAATCCTATCCCTAGTACTATTTAAAAACAAGCCTGGAACTCCAACCCTAACCTTATGCAGGTTGGCTTTGGCGGGTTGACGGGTCAGCTCTGAGTTTTTCTTTAGTTATCTTTCTATTTTTTGAAATGATAGTTATTTTTTATTTTGATAAAAATGAACATGGTTGGGAGAGATTCGAACCAAGGACCTTTAACAGGTAAATACTTATAAGATAAGTACCTAACTACCAGGCTAACCTTTTGATCTTGCTTAATTCTTTTAGTTCTAATATATATTATTTTCGAATGATCGTTACATATTCTTTTAGTTCTAATATATGTTATTTTTGAATAATTGTTACATAAAAAAAACTGTAAACCCTTTTACATCCCTATCCACTTGACTGTCTCTCTTTTATATCTCTATGGCTATATTGTGTAAATGCGCCCGATCTTCATATATCTCTCAAGTCAAGACCCAATACTCAAGAGACAACATGCACAACTACCTTCTTTCTTTCTTTTCAAACTAATCACAATTCCGATTTAGTTTCATCCTTCTTTCTCAATGGTCAAGATGCATCTATGTTTTTTTAACCAATTCAATAATTTTATAATCAACTGATTGATGTTTAGTTTTGATATTTATGTTCATTTATTGGCATGGGTATTCGTATTATATGATGCATATAATTGAGGATTTGATAATTAGTTGTTATTAGATAAAGAATTGAGGATTTTATCATGGATCATTATTATTTGAATAGGTAAGTAATTGTGAGTCTGTGATTAAACCAATATTATTTTCTTTAGATGTGAAGTAAATATGAAGATTTAGGTAGATTTGATTCATTTGAATGTAAATCAGTAAATTGGGAGATGAAATATTGATGATTTTGATGATTTTACATTATCTAAGGGATGTATGTCAACAATTTCAGTATGAAACCCCAAAATCAAAATTTCTAACAGAAACTGACGGGTTGACGGGTAATCCGTGGATTAACCCTAGCACGACTAAACAATCCAGATATCTCAACCCTAACCCAACCCGTTTAGCCAACAAGCTGAGTCGTCCCGGGTTAAAACAAATTGGGTTAGGGTTAACCCACTGACCGAGTTTTAAATTGACAACTCTAATCCAGAGAAAAAATTAGTAGTATGAAGTTCCTGCAAAACAACAAACACGTCAGTTTTGATAAAATCCCAACATCTTCGGAAGAAATTAATAGGGCAACCATCAACGCTATGTGTTTTTTTTTACCTCAGACCCTGTACCGCCAGTAAAATTACGTCATCTAAAAACGGGTTTTCAAGATCATCCCTCTCTTCTGGAGAAATTTTGGCAAACCGACCATCATTAAATAGGGGTATAAAATCAAAGTCTTCTTTGAAAAGTGATGTGTAAAAACCAAGAGTGTTTTTCTTGATCCCTCCCTTTCCACAATCACATTTACAGTAAAATCTTTTAGACATACTATTATGTTTACCTTTTTTTCTTAAACTAGCATACTGATGAAAATAAACAGTATTTTTATCTTTCAATCTAATATAAGTCTTACAGTGGATCTGGAAAAATTAGGTTAGACTGTTTTTTTTTTCTTCGTAAAATTTTAACCTTTTCTCTCTGAAAAAAAAATACAAAGGATTTCAACTCAAAACAGCTGAATGATTTGATAAATCTCAAGGTGATTACTCAAACGGTAATCTACTGATTTGGACAGCATATAACACACAGTGTATGATTGACTAATGAGCTATTATCCGACAAACAAGCGTGGGTAATGTTAATATTTAATATCCCAATCAGGAAATCAAGAAACACCCACTTATCATGGATCCCATCTTTTGCCGGAATATCAGTATCAACGGCCAGCCTCGGATAAAGGGTTATTATAGTCATTTTAGATATGTTAAAAACACTATAAATTCCGCATATTCAACATAACGAAAGCTTTAGCTGCAAAAAACAAATCCCATTAAACAGAAAATTAATTTCCCCAGAAACGTATTCCTCTATCGCCGGTGGTCAGATCCCGGCTGAAAAGCTCAATTTTTCAGCTTCTTTTATACTCTAAATCTTGTGTAACCCAATCATTTATCCCGCATTTCTGGTAGTTTTTTCTGGGGGGAATTTTAGGAGGTGTGCTTGTGATGGGATTTCGTGTTTGTCCGTTAGAGATTCCTGCTCGATTGTTGTGGAGTACTAGTTTTTTCCGTCACAAGATCCTGATTTTCTAAAAAAGAGTAAATTAAACCTTAATACACTAAGACACACTAGTAGAGAGATATTGAAGAGAAGAAAATCAGTGATCATCAGTGAGAGAGAAGGGGAATTGGGTTTGTTTCTTGATAGCGAAAAAGTTGATCAAATAAAAAAAGTTCGCCGGGAATCTGACACACCGTAAACGTGACGTATATTTTGAAATGGATTTCGGTAGTAGACTCTTCTTTGATGGCTCCTACCACGGAAACATGCTAGTCCTTGGGAATGGAGATAACGGTTTTCAAGGTAACAGTTTTTATTCCCAAATTACTCTTCTTGGGTCACGTCGCTCTTTTTTCACGTAGTGTGATTTATTACCTATTTGTCATTTCCAGAATGAATTTTGGGATCGTTCTTAGTAGTCTTTCACAAAAGAACGTTTGTGCAAGCAAATCTAAGAAGAAGCCATGATTTAGTGCTGTTTTGGTTAACTTTCAGGGGCAAGATCAGCTTTGAACCATGAAGAATCTTCGACAAGGAGACTTTTCTTTAGCTCCTCTGCAGAAGATTTATATGACGAGGAATTTTACGATGAACAATTTCCGGAAAAGAAACGTCGTCTCACAGCAGACCAGGTATCGATATGTCGACATTGTTGTACAATACGTTAGGTTGTTGTTGTCGATATGATCAACGTATCCGATACTGTTGATTAATCCTATCAAGCATATTCATTATAGCCATTATTTTCATTATCTTGAACGTATCCGTATCGATTCTATGTTTCTTTCTATCTAGTGAATTCAATTAGAATAAAAATTCTAACTGGAATCTTAGTATCTTACCGCTTTATTTTGATTAAAATTTTCTATTATTCTCTATATTCTGATCAATTAGGCTTTAATTACTTTTGATTAATTAAGGTGTCCATGTATATGAATATGATTCATTCATATGGTTGTGTTTTGATTCATTTATTAGGTATTGATGTTAGAGAAGAGCTTTGAGGCAGAGAACAAGCTGGAGCCTGATAGGAAAACCCAGTTAGCCAAGAAACTAGGCTTACAACCAAGGCAAGTTGCGGTTTGGTTCCAAAACCGAAGAGCTCGTTGGAAGACAAAGCAGCTCGAACGAGATTACGATCTCCTTAAGTCGTCTTACGACTCTCTTCTCTCTAATTACGACTCCGTTGTTAAGGAAACCGAGAAGCTTAAATCCGAGGTACTTAAATACTGTATTTTTAAACTCAAGATTGCACTTTTTCTTTTTCTGATATACAGTTCGTTACTTTATTATATACAATAATAAATTATTTTTACTTTGAGCAACTGTAAGTGATTAGAAGAATCAGCATGAAAGCCTATCTATAACTTTAAGCTAAAATTCAGTGGAGATAGCATTAGGGGAGTGAAAAATGGTTAATAAGAATCAGTGGGGGATTTGATCATCACCACTGACTAACCCCATATCGTTGGAGCTGAAAATGACAAATTTTTAAGCGATGGAATCAACCATTTTTTTTCTTTTTTTTTTTTTTCTGTATAAATGTGTAAACAAAAATTTGATTTCGAATGGCATGTTGCTCAGTTAGTAAGTTTTGATGTTTGCAACTTTTTCACCAAAGGAAATCATTCTTTTCGGAAAATATTAATATTGATGGGATATTGGGATTGTTTTGATGTATGTACGCATATATAAGGTGGTCTCGCTCAATGGGAAGCTGCAAACCAATAAGGAGTTTACGGGGATGGTTGAAGCGGGTCAGAAACATGACCCACCAATCCTATTCAACAACAAGGACGACAACGACGCCGCCACAAACGATGTGCTAGGAGATTGTGCATTCAAAATCAAAACTGAGGACCGCTTAAGCTCTGGCTCTGGTGGGAGTGCTGTAGTAGACGAGCACGATGGTCCACAGCTAGTGGATAGCGGTGATTCGTACTTCCCCGATAGTGTATATCATGGGTACATGGGACCTGTTGATGTTGCCAACATCCAATCAGAAGAAGATGATGGAAGTGACGACAACCAAAGCTATTGGGCAGCCGAACACCTACAGGAACATGATACCGAGCCACTGAACTGGTGGATTTGGCCTTGAAATAAAAAAGAAGCTTAATTAACAGTACCAACTACTACTTTTGCACAAGTTAATACACGCAGAATGTACGTACTATTGTTTGCCTCAGCCTATCTATAATTTTATGTGTGTATGTATGCATACGCAATTGTATAAGGAGGTAAGAAAAAACAACACTAATAAAGACCCTCCTTATAAATTGTGTTAGGGATATATGTTGTTGATCTCTTTGGTGAATCGGTGATCTGAAGTTTGATCAAACAATACCCACTCAATCATCTACAAAGGATTATGTACTTAAATGTTAATGTAGCCATGTAGGCCTACGAGGAGAGATGGGACGTTTGAAACTCTTTGTTTGTTAATTAGAGCATTCAATAAACAAAGATATATTAAAGGAGCGGAACTCTCAAGAAATGAAAAGAATCTCTGCAGATTCCGACCGAGTTAAGCGGAGTTAACTGATTCCGGACGAGTTTACCGATAAAATCTTGTCTCAACGAGATTGTAAGTTTTATCTCACCCCAAAGGTGATACCGATAATCTCGTCGAGACGGTCGAGATTGATTACATTGGTTGGGATAAATACAAGACATGACGTGATGCTATTTTCCTCTAGAGATTTAGGGGGTGCATTTATGATGAACCCTTTGGGTGTTATCATTCGAACCACCACAAGTCTTAGTCTGGTACCTTTGACCAGTCTTTGACTGTAGGTATATTTTGCTAAGGTAACCTGAGCTTACCTATTGTAGTCAACCTTGCATTTGCATTTGCACCATAAAAAAAAAGTCGGACTAGTATTACGATAGCCAATACAGTGAATATTCGACTGAGTTTCAAAATGGACACTACTCATACTATGACCATAGTGGGGATAGTACTTGGGACCACTACCAACCTTCTGAAGGTTATAGGTCATACCATGACGATCCCAATTACTATTTGTACGCGCACTAGTCATATGAACGGGAAAACAAGCAAATTTTAAGTTCTTTGTCTTTGAAAGAGGCCCTCAAGCAGTTGCAATCTAGTACTATTTCTTTTGAAAATTCCGTCAAGCAGACGCGATCTAGTACTCTCTATGAACCTGTTATGACTCTAGAAGAATCACTCAAGCAGATAACTGAGTCGACACGTAAGATGGACATGTTAATAAAGGAATTTTATAAAGAGTCATTAGATCATAATATAAGACTTGTAGCTTTAAAAACAGCTCTCAGTAAACTTAATACACGTTTAAATGAAATTGAAGAAGAAGAACGGTTAGCTGCTAATATTGCTCAAAATGAAATTAATTACCAAAATAGTATTTCCATTTTACCCTCGATAATAATGATAAGTATTTACCTAATATAGAGGACAGGGTTAAAATTGAAGACACTACTTGTTCAAATAAGGTTCAATCATCTTCATGTCATTATGAGGATGAGGATAGTAGTGCTGAAGAATTTGAAATTCATAGTCATAATGATCAGGAAATTTTTACACCAATTGAGCTTCATGATAAAAATGATGTTTCTAGTTCTTATCCTAATAATGTTGATAATTATTTACTTATTCAAGAGGAAAAGGATTTAACGAGAGATATCATTGTTATAGACGTTGAAATATTTCCTTATTATTATGAAGATGATGATGGTTTAGAGAAACGAGTTTGTCCTGAGACTAGTAATTTATAGTCAAACGATTCAAAAATAATAGTTTCTGATGAAGATGATAGACTCGTAGAGGTTTTAAATATGAGCGAGGATGTTGTCATAAACCGTATGACTATTCATGATCCTTTACAAAGCATTGTGTTTAACAATCCATTATATGAATGTGATGAACCTCTTGGGATCACTGATTTAGAAGAAGAGGCTTTTAGGAACACCTTGGATAACCCATTGTATGGTTTTGATAATGATGTTTTTTTGGATCATTTGGGTAACCAGTCCTCAGAAGAATCTGAGCGTAGTTATGACCTTAAGGATATTAGAACCCAACCAATAGTTTTAGGTCCATCTGAGAGTAATGTCCACCCTAAGTTTGGGGGTACCGATGATTCTTGTGATTTTCAAGTATCCCTGCTTAAAGTCCCTTACTTGGGACTTGAAATATGTGCCTCTACCATTTGAAGAGATTATCTTCATACACTTTTCCTCGAGCCTGATTATGTCCAGAAAGAAATTCAATCGTTAGAAATCGATCATCCTGTTGATGTGGTTTACCCGGGCTATGATAGCATAATTGACTATGTTATCCCACCAAAAAATTTCTTACCATATAATGTGGGAACATATGAATTTCAAATGTGCCAGATATTAAATTTTGTTAAACCTAATTATTTTAAGAAATCTGAATTGACACATTTTCATGAGAATGACCACCACTCTACTATATTCCATTATGGTCAACTTTGTGAGTCAAATACGATTGACTTTAAGGATCCACAATTATTTCGATTATTGTTATATGATTCGTCAATTGTGACTAATCCTTTCTTGGTCTGGATGAAGACTTTAAACTTAACGCTCTATGGGAGGTAACCTATATGTTTTTCGTACACGGTAATGGTAATATCTTTCCTTATTTCTTTTACTTTGTTCATTAATTTCTCTTTGTTCATGCTTTCATTCATTTATCTTTAGGACGTCGAGGACTATGTTCAATTTAAGTTTGGAGGTAAGGGGGGAATTTTTTAAAAAATTTAGTTGTACCAAAAACTCCAAAATCTAGAAACTTGTGAACAATTCAGGATGACACTAACCAATCTAGGTAAATGGAAACAAAATTCTTGTCTATAGGAATTGACGTGCCCAGAAAAATGGTCTATTAATATTCGAATGCTAACTCAGGTGTTAGAAATAACATGATAATCATTGATTGGAATCATCATAACCATATCACTCTCTGTTTTTATTTTTACAATTTTGTGTTTCTCTAAGTGATTTGGTAGGACACGAGTAACGCCTTGTTGTCGCTGTTAGGATGAAGTAGAGTGATTGAGATCAAGCCCCATTATTTTAATTAAACTTGACCAATAACTAAAATTTTAAAAAAATATTAAAAAAATTGACACTTGGATAGCAATATGTGTGTGTTCTCCCTGTCTTCCATGGGAACTATCATGTAATCTCCTGAAAAGGAGCATGCGCTTGGATCAAAATGATCCAATCATTTTCTCAATACATTCAATAATATATAGTCAATAAATCGACCGCTGGGGCCCTTGTATATACCATATGAGTTGATACTAGAATTAGGATTCAGATCAGTGGGTGCATATCTCAATCTATTGGGGTTCATATTGGCGCTGACGATCATACAAATATTCTGGGAAATACCGTTCACCTTAGTCAACATATGCACACTTCATCAATTCTATTTTCATCTTCTATTTTATCCATGTGTTTGAATTTGATATATTTCGAGCGATGTGAATGTTGACAATTTTTATCAGTTTTTGAAAGTTCAAAGATTATATGAGTAGAGTTTTACATTCTTATATGAATATTAGTACGCTGAGTGTAAACTCGTGTACATCAATTCGATTCATACAGGGTAATGAGTTTTATAGCCAAAGAATTTAGTATGCCAACTAAATAGCTTGTTTAGTGTCTATCCTCAATCGTTCACATGTAGCTAGGAGTTAGAGTAAAGATTTTGTGGGTATACCTCTTGTAAACCCTCACGAGACAAAACTCGTCCACTAGGGCCACCTAGGGGTTTAAAGGCTAGTTACACATGCTAAGTGTAGTAACGATTCCTGCTAAAATGAGTTAGAATTGTTATTTCATTTTTTAGATTAGTTTTTATTTTAGTTTTGCTCAAAAACTAGCAAAATATAAGTTTGGGAGTATTTGATAGACACATTTTTATGTCTTAGTTGTTCTCCTATTTATATTGCTATTTCTCATTTTTTGTACTAATATTATTATTTTGTATGTTTTTAGGTATTTTTTGGAAGAATAAACAATCATGGAAAAATTGGCTTAAAAAGTTATAAAAGCATCCAGAAAAATGTTAAAGGTAGCCCAAGCAATTGGTTAAAGGCAGCCATGATTTGGTTAAGGGAACCACTCTCTTTTGAAAATTCAAATAAAGCGTTGGCAGGAATTTCTTTACTCTCGCCTGTGAGATATTTGGTCGATTATTTGGAGAGATTTTCAAGGAAATTAAGACACGATTATTCTTTTATCCTTTTGATAGCAATCAGTATACGAAGCAAGACCCACAAAATCTTGTAAAATCTCGGCAAATATTTTATTCTCGTCAATAAGAGAAAGAATAGTTAACTCGGGTAACTTTGGATTTTGTTTCTAATTTTCACGAGAATCTTATTCGATATCTCTTAGACAACTAAAAAAATAAAAAGAGGAGAAGGAAACAACGTAAAAAAATAAATAATCTCTAGTTAGAAAAATAAGATTCGTGAAAAGAATAATCCCGTGAGAATTTCCATTGATTATTAAAAAGGTTCTCGAATATTTGGAGAATTTATTTGGGTTGGAGCTTGTTGTACTATAAATATCGAGTCAATTGAAGAGCTTTTTTTTTTTGTGTGTATAGGGGGGGGGGGGCTGGCTGAGGCCAGAAATCAAGAAATCAAAACTCAGAAAAAAAAATTGCTCATGAGAAGAAGAGGATGAAGAAATCGTTGCCAAAAGGTTGAAGAAACTGTTGCTAAAGATAGAACTGTTGTTCAAAACAGTGATATATACTCTTGTATTCAATGGTTTTAGTAACAGTTTCTTGAATAGTACCTGTGACATATTTGAAGTTTAATACACAAGTGAAGCGTGCTTTATTCAACAACACCTACGAGCAGTCATTTTTTTAAATTCTTTTAGCAACAGAGAGAACAGTGTCTGCAACGCTTATAAACGTTGCAGTTGCCCTGTTTTATTCTTTTTTGTTATTGTTTTTCTTTTTCTCTAGCACTTTTGAGAGTGTTTTGAGCATGATGAGCTAAACCCCAACACTGGGACAATGGAGGAAGTCATATTTCATGATTGTGGTAACTATAATTAAATCTTTTATGACATTTTGCATTAATTTAAATTGATTAATGATTTTTTCTTAATTGGTTGTCATTTAATTTGATGGAGTATGCTTAGCTTTAGTGTTTTGATGGTCCATGCTTAGGATTTACAGTTAATGTTTAAAAATCTACATTTGGAAAAGAATTAGAGTCAATACTTTTATAATATGAGCTATAAATTGTCTAGAATTAATGTATGAATCACATGAATATGGAAAGTGGTGTTATCCTGAGTCCCAGTATCTCTTAATCTTGCTACCATCTTTTGTATAATTGCTAAATTAAAATTAGAATTAGGTCTAAAATCCGTTCTTCACAAGTCTGAGTGACAAATCTTTTTTACCACTTGTGTAGAATTACATCAAGCATTGCAATGGGTCCACCAGATGTCTTTGTAGTTTTAGTCTTGTCAAGTCAAGTAGGAGACTGGTAGATATGGTAATAATTACAGTATCTAGTCTTTTACTTTTATGTGGTGTCATTCTGAAATCTGCAATGTCAACTAATAAAAACCAACATCAATTATTCAAAACAACAGTACATCATATTCCTGAAATTCAAACCATTAGTCACACTAAAACATAACGACACTTAATCAGTCCATTCCACCGAAAGACACAATGGACATTTCCATAAATATTTTTCATACATGTTTTTTGCTTTAGAAGTATGCATTTTCATATAAGTGTTACAATTAGGCATTGAGCATTCGGTAACATTAGAGCATTCAAATTGAGAGGTCCATATTATGTTTGGGCAATGCTTAGTTCGATGACCTTCTTCTCCACTGTGGTTGCACACACACGTCTTCAAATTGGCTTTGAGTTTGAAGTTTTTGCACAGTTCATTTACCTTTCCATCTTTTTCTTCTTCTTATCTTTCACAACATCGTCTAGAAATTGTGCATCTTCACGACAATTTGGATATTGACATTGCAAATACCTAATATTTTCCGGTTCTGATTCAATAACCATTTTGATGCCAGGACAACCTACTTGTGGACACTTAGAATACATATAAGGGCATTTCATCATACTATGGCTATCCATGAAACACAACGGACAAACTTCTTTTGCTTCCATACAAAATATTTGTTTTCCTTTGCTTTTAGAGTACATATTGAAGGTGTTGGAGTTGCGAATGATTTGGGTAAGTTTTGTTTAAAATAAATTATATAGAGTGGTGGTTTTATACGAAAAAAATATAATCGTTGTGTAACCGTTGATATATCTGTTGGATGTAAGGTTCAAAAAATATACTCGTTAGGCGTTATGTAACCGTGCTTATAGCCATTTGATGTAAGGTTTAAAAAATAGAGTCGTTGGCCCTTTATGCATATAAATAGGATAATCCATTCTCATCAAACATTACTTCATTCAAACAAATCCTTCTCCACCATTCACTGCTCCCTTCAAAAGAAATCCTACCATAATGACTAACCCATCCTCATCAACTACCAAATCAATTGAAGATATACTCAAAAGAGTCGCCAAACCATCCTTATCAACTACCAAATCAATTGAAGTTATGGAAAAAGAGATACTCAAAAGAGCCGCCAACCCATCCTCATCAGCTACCAAATCAACTGAAGCTATACACAAAAGAGTCGCCAAACTAATTAAACAAAAGGAAATAGATACAGATTTAAGAGAGACACCAAATGAGTTAAAAATTTATACATCGTGTTGGATCTTCCAGAAGATGACCGTCCTGAAAATCTTTTGTAGAATCTTGTTAAAACAGGTCCTTTCAGGAATCCCAATTGGGACGATAAGTACAGGAAACCACCTTTACATTCTGGGGTTGAGTATTGTGCTTCTCACACCACTCACATTAGAAGATTGTGTGAAAAGTACAACGAGATTCTATCTAAACACAAAGGGGACAAGTTCGCAGCGCAAGATGAATATACCAATGAAGATGCGAACTGTTTCATCATTTCGAAGCTGCAAGTATAATAAAATCTCGGACCACGAAATAAAGCAAGATTTATCTCTTTGTTGGGGCTTAGTACTATGTTATCCAGGTATAAATATATTAGGTCTAAGTATCACCTAATTTTAAATAAATTTGTAATTTTAAGTTTTTATCTATTAAATGTCTTACTTTTCGAGCATTTGTAATTTTAATTTTTAATTAACGAATATTGTTTTAAATTAGTGATCACTTTTTACATAAATATCCGTTGATGTTAATTCGACAAATAAAGTCGTTGGTTAAAGTTTTCATCTGAAAAATTTAATTACTCGAAATTTAAAGTTATTCATTAATTCAAACAACAACTACATTGGAAGTTCATTAAAATTAAAAATAACAATATTAAAACTAGAAACTAAACTGGAAATTTAAAAAACTAAACTGGAAATTAAAATACTCAACCAAATTACTTCTTCAGGAGAAAACATTTAGAGTTGAATCACTTCATCATCCTCTGAATCATCGACGACGATTATATTCAACCTCTTCAAAATATCACTTTGTTTCTTTCGATAAGTGAGGCTAGGTTTCTAAGATCCAGACCCATAATTGCATTATCTTGTTGGTCTTGCGATAAAGACGACATTTGTTGGTTACCAGACCAAATTTCAAAAATCTTGGCTTGTTGTTATGCTCTTTTTTCTTCCTTCCTTAAATGTGATTGTCTTAAACACTCGAGTATTTTAGCAGTTTGTTTATCGATAATCGATTCATCCATCTCACTTGAAGTACCACCTCTTTCTCCTCTGCAAATACCTTGCTCGAGGTCCTTCTTCAACATTGCTTATTTTTTTAGCCTTTTTAGTCCCTATGGGGATCGTCATATGCTTGTAGTGCCAACGAATCTCTCTATTAAGTAGTACCTCCATCCCATTTTGTGTTGCTGTAAAGTCTGAATGCTGGGAAAAAAAAACACTGTTTTGGTCGACAGTGAGTTGATAATCAACCGAGGAAGATTTTCTCTCATAATTTCATACAAAGCATCATACTTGAATGGTTGCCCTGTTTGGGTTTGAAATTGCTCCCGACCAGCTCGAGTCTCAAACATTGGAGTTAAAACAATCAGTTAATTACTAATATCACCAATCGAAAATAACTTGATTCAATTATACAACTTACCAAATCTTCATGTGAAGCACCGCTTTTACTTCGCCGATATATATCGTTAAGAATCGACACAGATTCTCTCACGTCTTTTTTTATTGTTTGTATCTTAGTTTTTAAGGCACTTGGGTCCCTATTATAAACATTTCCGTTTTGCAACAAAAGACTTCGTGAATACGTTGTCAAAATAGAGCCGATGTTTGCTGAGAACCAATGATTCCATCACAACTCATAGAAAAAAAAGCATTTGTAAGATCAATATCTTGTTTGTGAACAAAATCTTAATAACCATATTGAACTAAATTAAGAGAAGAGATTTTTAATTGTATAGAAAATTAAAGAAAATCTCAACTGATTGAGACAAAATGAAAAACTAAAGGAGATTTGAGTAGGAAACCAAGTTAAAAGAAATTGATTTGGTGTGATTTGAGAAGAAAAAGATGTTGCTATATATAGAAAAAAATTCTCAAAAAATTTAAAAAATATCCGTTGGGATCCGAGGGTTGAGAATATGGAACTGTTAATGGTGACGGATGGCCAAGATCGGATGTGAGAGAGATATAAGGAAAAAAATATCAAACAAATATAATTGCCGAGACGGATTCCCAGTATCCGTAAATATTATGACGAAAGCGTGGGATCCGTCCAACCTTTAAAACAGATATTGGGTATCCTTAAAACGCATTTTTTTTTACGGATACCTGGTCTCTGTCATTATCGCTTGGTTATAGCTGAGATCAGATTGATGAGATTTCTTGTCAAGCCAAAACTTTGAACCAGATTAATGCCAAACGATACCCCATAATAATTACCTTTTACTACATTTAAACTATAACCAAACGAATTACTAACCATAATGCTTGGCCTAACGGGAGCATGGGTATAGGACGACTTGACCAAATTTTGAGGTACACAGAGTTAAAAAGAAGAGAGAAGGGGTAGTAATTGCAATATGAAAAAAAAACCCAGAAACAGCGGATTACCGACCACAGTGCTTGGCCTATTGGGAGTATGGGTATGGGTATGGGTATGGGACGACACGACTTGACCAAATTTTAAAGTAAACAGAGTTAAAAAGAAGAGAGAGGGGTAGTGCATTATGAAAAAAAAAACATAAACAAATGTTTGAAATAACTACCCTGCGGCAATCCATATAGTCACATGCAATTACCCGGGGATATCGGGATTCGGATATTCAACAATTAAATAAGACTCGCATTTTCTTTTTTACCAATAGTATTACTTACCTGTACTGCGCCTCTTACATTTCGCCTCTTACATTTCGCCTCTTCTCTCTCTCTTTTTCTGTCTATTAAACAAATCCCCAATTGGCACTGTAACACATAGAAGAAATCATCAGACTACCACTGAAAGCAATGCATGTTTGATTCTTCTCCTTCATTATCATCATCATCTCTTTGCCCTAATCTGATCACTTTTACTCATCTCTAGGTAATTTCCTCGATCTCGTTCTTTTTTTCTCTTTCTCATTCGATCAGTTGAATTTTTCTTTGTTTTTCCCCTCTTTTTTGTTTTGATTTGAAGAAATTCGAATCTGTTAATTGAAGTAGCGATTGTTACTTGATTTGAGTTAATGAGTTTGAGTATGCCAGATTTGTGATTATTCGCTCATTTTCTTATGATATTGCTGATTTTGTTTGATTACTAGAACTTACTTTCATATGTAGATCTACTTTTGCTCACTTTTGCTTTGTTTTTTGCCCTAATCTGAAGTGTACAAGGTGTTTATGTCTTAGATTCAAACATACTGTAATTGGAAGTGTATATGTTACTGTTTGCTTCGATTGATCTTGATTTTGTGAAATTTTATGGAATTTTTCCTTGGGATATGGTTGTTGAACTTTGTGCAAAAGAGATTTGAGAATACGAGCTTGTAATTCCCTTGAGGAGTATAGTGAATCTTTTCCCAGTGTTGCTCTTACTGTCTGACCTAAATTGATCTATAGAGTGAGACTTTAAAACGTAGATAGTGGTTTAAGTTAATAATAGTCTGAAATTTCGGATCTCGATACTAATACTTAATTTTTTCATATTGTTTTTTGTAACATCTGATTGAGGTATGCTGATGATGTTACTAGTTATATGCGCTCACTTTGAATACCTAGAATAGGGTTTACGATTTGGTTAGTGATTGGCAGTTGTATCTTAAATTGTGAATGAAACTTACATTTATTTTAAAATATTGAGATTACATTGGGTTTATCTTGAATTGGTTTGATATATATGAGAATACTCATGTGTAAGAGCAATGATGGTGTCCAAGTTCCTACTGATCTAGCAGAAGTGATATACTGAAGATAAATAGAAGAGCCGGTTATAGGATATTGCACCTGTGTTTTTTTGTTTCAACATGCACCTTTACTTGTCCTGTTTTGGTGTAATATGGATCGTGAAATGCATCTCACACAGTTCTCTGAAGTTGTATGAGTCTGACTATTAACTATCTGGAATCATTATGATTGAGTTTTCTGTATTTTAAAACTAGCATTCTTTAGTTAGCTGTAATTTGTTTTAGTTCTCGGGATGGTGTAGAAAGCCATTGGTGATTAACTGATTATCATCATCCAGCGATGCACTCATCCCCTTGCCTAGGATTTCATTCTGTTGTATTATCTATGGACATATGTTACATATCTGTACTTTGGATTTTTATTGCAATTATTAAGATGTCAGAGTAGGAATATGTAATTCCCTTGTGCTAAATCATAAGAATCCATCAGTATACTATCACGTCAAGTTTCGTAACTACGACCTTTCTTACATTTGGGTGATCATTCTGGGTATATATTGATTATGTACCTTTGTTTCTTCGTTTCTTTTTGATTTTGATTTATGTTAATTGTCAGGTTAATTCAGATTTTATTTATCAGTGTCTTTGCCTCGTAGGATGACAACAGAGGCTCTCAAAGATCTTAACTCACTACCTGGATCCGAGAGGAGAAATGAAAGTTCTAACAAAGCTAGCTTACCCAAGTCTTTCACTGATAACATCGACGAGAATCTCGATAAGTTACAGAGGCAAAGTTCCCCTCCCCTGGCCTCGTCTCCAATCAAAGAAGAGGAAATTGGGAATACTGTAGTAGAAGTAGTAGCAGAAGTAGAATATATAGAGTCTGAGCACCTTACGGATTTGGAGAATGTGGATACATATGTCAGTGTATGGGCTATTCTTCTTTCTTTATTTCCTTTCATGTTAAGCCTTTGAAGTATGTGGACTTGATGGATCCTCTCATAGTATTGAACCTCAGTTAGCCTTCTAAAATGTGCACCTTATTCTGTTTTCTAGGGATTGCTTGCAGGACTGGAGTCGAAGGATTGGGTAGTGGTGTGCGAGTCACTCAACAATGTGCGGCGGTTATCAATATTTCACAAAGAAGCAATACTTGATACTTTGTAGGTGTCAATTGCTTTATTTTGCTTAGTATATGTCCTAGTAATATTTGATATTATGTCTGCCTTAGAACTTTGCTTTATACGAATCCATGACCATCTTTTATTTATTAGGATGAATGTGATTTCCCTTGTTGAGAAATCCTTGAAGAATCCAAGAAGTGCTGTCTGTAAAACGGCCATTATGACATCTGAAGACATTTTAAAAGCTTATGGTGATCATATCATTGACTCGATTGACCCTCTTGTAGGTCCTAATCTTTGTCTCCACAATTTCTTTTCTGTCTTTTGCATTCCTTTACTCCCATCGCTAGTAATATCAAACTAACTCTTGTTGCTTCCAATAATTTCTTTATGAAGGATGCTGGCAAAAACTAATTTCCTTCTTCTTCAGATTGTTCAGCTTCTTCTGAAGTCTTCACAAGATAAGCGCTTTGTATGTGAAGCTGCTGAGAAAGCTCTGGTGGCAATGACTACTTGGATCTCCCCTACTTTATTAGTTCCAAAGATGTTGCCGCATCTCAAGCATAGGAACCCCCGAATACGAGCGAAAGCATCGATGTGTTTCTGTCGAAGTGTACCACGGCTAGTAAGTCTTACATCTGCTTTTGATGCTACTTGTCGTACCAGTAAAGCATATACTTCTATTGTTTGATTAGTTTTTGTCATTTTATCATCTTAAGATTGGCATTTTACAACTATTTCCAAAGCTCTTTTGGCATGTGGTTGGCATCATTTGTTACAGTAACTACTTTTACAATAACATGATAACGTCATGATGCGCCTGATGTTGACCAGCAGAAATCACTGAATTCGTTGATGGCGAACCACATTTATTATGAATTTGAATAGTCGATGCATTGACATTGGTTTGCACTGTTTTTGGATAGCACCTTTTTTCCTTTTTTTCTGCTGTCCCACCTCCCACTTATCAGGTTCATGAAGCAATCATGGCTTCTCAGTCAAATTATTAAGTCACAATACCTTTAACTTGTTGATTCTGCAGATATTGTCTTGAAGAAAATTTCTTAACCATCTTTCACCACAAACCAACTTTGTTACTACTTCACATTTTTATGTAGTATATAAATTGATTAATTCTGTTTCTGTACGTGTTTGGTTTCCAGGGAACAGAAGGAATTATAGCTTATGGTATTGATAAGTTGATCCAAATAGCTGCTTCCCAACTTACAGACCAGCTTCCTGAATCTAGGGAGGCTGCTCGAACCCTCCTTTTGAAACTTCGTGTTGTATATGAGAAATCACCACTTTTCTCCACAGCAATAGCAGAAGCAACAGCTGAAGAATCTGAGCCGCAACCGGAGATGGTTACATGGGAAAGCTACTGCCTAACCAAGCTCTCTAGTTTGAGTGCTCAAGCTGTTGCCCGTGTTACCCAAAGTATCGTCCCTAAGCAGGGTATTTCTGTGGACTCATAACAGTAAATCTGGGAAAGGTGTATACCTTTGAGATCATACTGTGAGCATAAAGTTTTTACTGTCCCGTAAAATTCATTTGTTTAGCTTGTTTCTTCTCCCTTTTACGTGTAAATTCCTAGCGACTAGTGAGAAATGTTTCAGAATCTTACTGCAGCAGCATATGCTACAGTACTATTGAGCTTGAAATCACGTCAATATTTTTTTTCCCTATTATTGGTAATAGAATAGTTGGGTGTAAATCTCCATATTTTCATACTATTCTTTTATTTGATCAATGATTGCCGATATGCTAATGTTTAGTTGATGTTGATGATGCTGATTTTAGTAATATAGTATGATTTTATTACAAGGACGGCATTGCGATGGTGATTTGATCGTTGAATGTAAGATTTCTTAAGTCATTCTAATTTCGTCCCCAAAAAAATGATATTTTAATTTGTTTTTATTTTTATCTAAATATAAGTTAAATTATAAAAGTGAAAGCGAGAGGAGGGAGTATTTTGCAACTATTTTGTTTTTTAATCATTATCCTTTCATCGAATATATCTTTGCCTGCCATTAATTGACCTAATCAGTAACAAAAGCGCTGCATTTGATAATAATTAAGTACTCTCAAACTTGATTTGTCTTTTGTTACTAGACACATTTCTCACAACTGCTGTTAAGTACAGGAGGAGTTGAAACTTGATTTATCTTCAAGTTACTAAATTCATTCGGTACGCTGCTATGCCATCCGAAACTAAAATCAACCTAACGAGGACTGGGAATATGTCTTTATCAGGTACCCCAAGATAATTGCATAGAATTTCTTTCTTTGATTAATAGTTTCTATTGAAGTTGAAACCTCATCCTTTTCCCATTTGATTGATTATAAACTAGAGTAAGGAATAGGTTGTTCTGAGTTGGTGTTGAGACTGACATTTGATTTTTGCTTTCTTCCTCACCCACTCCATCAGTAGAATTTCCATTAATTATTTCTATTTATTTTGTGTAACACCCCTCACTTCCTTGAAACAAACTTCCACTGTTTATTGTCAGCATGTTTTGAAACCATAATCAATCACTCCACTTGTCACAAATTTATGTTTTCAGTTTCTCTCGAGTCATGCGTTTTTCACCAAACTCTTTTCCTTGCACCCAAAGATAACATCTGTAAGTTTCAGTTCAGTTCATTTCCTTGTGTTTGTTTCTGTTTTTGTCCATAACTTGTGCAATTTTTACCTTTTGAGTTTTGTACAGAAGATAGGAGGATTTGTGGCAATTGAAAGAATTCTGAATGAGAAGGATTTTGTGATTACAAAAAAGATAATAGTCATGGAAATTGTCATATCTATGATATCATTATTTGTGGGAATTGGAGTTTTAGTAATGGTTCATGTTTGTATTGTTGGAAGAGCTTTTAGAAGAGGTTTCGATTCAGAGAATAACGCAAACGTTAATCATCATCAAAGAGGTGGAACTAATATAAGTAATAATAGTATGTCTCATGATGATTTAGAAAAGCTTCCTTGTTATGAATTCAAATCATTAGAGAAAGAAACATGTAGTCCTATTGATTGTTGTGTTGTTTGTTTGGAAACTTTCAAAATGAGTGAAAAATGTAGATTACTTCCACTTTGCAAACATACTTTTCATTCTCAGTGTGTTGATTTGTGATTATTAAAAACACCAATCTGTCCTGTATGTCGAACAAGTGCTGGTAATTCTCATAGGAGGGAAGAAACCATTAGTTCGGCCGAAAACGAAGAAATTAGCAGTTCGGGTGGTGAAGTACTAGCCGGAAGTCAAATGAATTACTCAAATTCAGCATATGCGGTAACAAGTCCATTCCCTTCCGCCTCTTACTGTATGAGCTTGTCTTGAATTGTGCAAGTGTTTTATGGTTCTTGAACTCCGAAGATGTTAGTTTTTTTTAGTTGCACCAAAATCCGAAAGTGTATAGATAAATATAATGGTTTTAACTCTTCTTGTCTGTTCCTTGTGTGGTATATCTATGATCCATCTTCTGCTTGGGCTTCTTCAAATTAATCAACCAGATCACTTACCGTGATGTGGTGGGGTAACTCTTCCATCACGTTTTTTTTCTTCTTTGGATCCGATTAGAATCACATAACTTATTTGGATCTCACTCAATGTGTTTTTTTTAGTCCGATCTAATTTAACTGATTCAGAAATGTGTAAGTCAATAATTTGGTTCCATGAGTCAGATGTGTTTCGTTCTCTGACTCAAACAAATTCGAATCAAAGATTAGATCTGATTCGGATAACGAGTCAGATCTGAGTCAAACTAAACGACCTGACATATTGATACCAAATCATAAATCAAATCAGATTTAGACGGTGATCTTATGATTAATTCAACTAGTATTTAGGGTTATTCTCGTTATTTTGAAGTTTTTTTTGAAGCTATTAAATCCTAATTTGATGATATTAATCGACTTTGAAAATTTGGAATCTAGGGTTTTCAAAATTTTATGGTAAATTGATAATTTTGGGGGTTTGAATTTGGGGCCTGCACCATGATTAGGCTTGGTAATTTACACTTTATCCAAATCAAGATCTTTAGATCAGATTTGGTAGAGCCCTTGGGTAATGGAGTTATGATTCTTATTACCTAAGGTGATGGTGGTTCAATTTGATAGATGTTCTCATTCTTGCTCATGGGTGCCGCAAAGCTAAGACTGCTGGTTATGGCTGCTGGATGAAATGGTCACGGGCGCTCAAGCACTTTTCGTACTTAGAAGTACGCGTGTCAGCTGATGTGTGGGGATCTCATTAATGGCAAATGTTAGCCGTTAGATAGTCGTTGTTAGTGTTAGCAGTTAGTTAATACTTGTTTTCTGTTAGTTTGTGTTTAGTAATTTCTGCTGATTAATCGTTGATTAATCTTGTGAGAGCTCAACAGGTATAAGTACCCGGGCCTCCTTCTTTTGTAAACAACTTTTACAATCAATAAAAATTGCTTTCCCTGTCCCAAATTCTTCTCTAGAACATTTCCATTCATTTTCCTTCAACTCCATCAACATTTAGTTCTTGAGATTTAAGGTCTCATCAATTGGTATCAGAGCCATTGATCCAAGAAATAATACAGTAAATCTGGTTCTTAGTTTGAGCAATAGATGACAAATCATGCTTCTAGGATTTCAAATCTGGAAGAAAGGAATAATGTATTTACTTCTGAGGTATCAACTATCAATGATAGAATGTCAGGTCTATCTTTAGGTCTGAATGCTGTAACAAATAGAGTTGATGGAATCACACACAGGATGGACGATTTCTCCAATCAAATTAGTACAATGAGTGCACAAATGAACAATTTTATGCAAGAAATGAGAGCCAACATAAGCCACAACCAAACAAGAATGGAGAATCAGTCACATCCAGAAGGTGTTGAGAGTACTGAAGCAGATGGAAGTAGAGGCCAAAGAAGAGAAAATAACATTACATCTGATAGGATTATTTCTCAACCAAGAATAGATTTACCTAAGTTCAACAAAGGAGATGATCCAATGATATGGATCTACAAGGTAGAACAGTACTTTAGATTCTATGAAGTCTCAGCTACTCAGAAAGTTGTCAATGCTTCCTTCCAACTTGAGGGAGAGGCCCTACAATGGTACTACTGGCAAGGATATGATAATACTCAACCATCTTGGGATGTATTTGTGGGAGATCTCTGCAGAGAGTTTGGTCCTGTGGACTATATAGATTTCACATCCTCATTGTTCAAGCTCAGACACACAGGTAACTATACAGATTATGTGTCTACTTTTAGAAAATTTGCAATAAGAACAACTGGTATTTCCCAAGAAGCTCTTAAAAGTTGTTTCATAGGAGGACTTAAGGATGAGTTGAAGTATGATGTGCAATTACTTAAACCTACAACAGTACATGAGGCCATATCATATGGTGCTCAGTTAGATTCAAAGATTAAAGCCTTAAATTCCTATGTCCCAAGATCTCAGACTAGATTGAATAATCAATTTACTCCTCAAACACCAACAGATCAAGCAAAAACATCCCCTAGAATTGAATACAAGAAGATATCTCCTTCCACAGTTACTGATAGAACTCTCAATAATCTATGTTACTACTGCAATGGTAAGTGGTTTAAGGGACACACATGTAAGGAGAGAGCTAATAAATTTGGCAAGACTCATGCATTAGTTCTTGATTTACTAGAGGATGAATTAGAGGAAGATAATTGTGAAACAGAAAAATTGTCCACTGATATTGCTGCTACAAATGCTTCTTTAACATCTATTACTTTGAGTGACTGTGCTTTGTTTGGAATTGAACAACTTCCTACTTCTAAAACAATTATGGTTAGAGGAAAACTCAAAGGAGTTGAGGTTAAGGTACTGTTGGATTCTGGAAGTACCCACAATTTTGTTGATTCCAGATTGGTTAAGAAGCTTAAATGGATTCCACATCTTGATAAGTCATTCAAAGTAATGGTGGCTGATGGAAGTGTAGTTAAGGGGGGAGGATTATTCAAGAAGATGCCACTTGAATTGGGAAAATACAAGGGGAACATTGATTTGCAGGTACTGCCTCTAGGTGGATGTGATTTAGTATTGGGAGTGCAGTGGGTCTCAACATTGGGAAATCTCACATGGGATTTCTCTAACCTCACTCTAGAATTCAATGAACAAGGTCATACTTACATATTAGAGCAAATGGAAGTTCCTACTCCTTATACAGATGTGATCACAGTGAAGCAATTAGAGAAGGAGTTAGAAATCTCCAAGTGTGCTTTTGTGGTTTATTCTTTAGAAGATTGGGTGAGTGAAAGTAAATTCTATCATTTATCTCTTCAAGAATTAGCAGAATTGCAACAATTAATTCAGGATTACAAGCAACTGTTTACTATTCCTAAATCTCTGCCTCCTGTCAGAAGTTGTGACCATAATGTGCCATTGTTACCTGACTCCCAACCAGTTAACAAGAAGCCTTACATATATGGACCCCTACAGAAGTCTGAGATTGAAAAAGCAGTTAGAGATCTTTTGCAGTCAGGCTTCATTAGAGCAAGTAAAAGTCCTTTTGATTCTCCAGTTCTTCTAGTTAAAAAGAAGGATGGTTCATGGAGAATGTGCATGGAATACAGGGACCTCAACAACAAGACAATTAGAAATAATTATCCAATCCCACTTATTGATGACTTGCTTGATGAACTCTATGGAGCTAGAGTTTTTTCTAAGTTGGATTTAAGATCAGGATATCATCAAGTGAGAATGTGTCCAGCAGATGTGCATAAGACAACTTTTAGAACTCATGAGGGATTACATGAGTTCTTAGTTATGCCATTTGTTCTTACTAATGCACCAGCTACCTTCCAGAGTTTAATGAATGAAATATTCAAGCCTTTCTTGAGGAAGTTTATCTTGGTTTTCTTTGATGACATTCTAGTTTATAGTAAGAATTGGAAGGAGCATATTTCTCATCTTAAACTAACTTTAAGTGTGCTCAACTCACAACAGTTATTTTTAAAGGAGTCTAAATGTGAGTTTGGAGCCAGGGAGATTGAGTACCTAGGCCATATAGTATCCAAGGAGGGAGTGGCTCCAGATCCTGAAAAGTTAAGAGTGGTGCAAGATTGGACTAAGCCTACTACTCTTAAGCAGTTGAGAGGTTTTCTGGGATTAACTGGATACTATAGAAAGTACATTCCAGCATATGGGAAAATTTGTCAACCATTGTTTAATCTTACCAAGAAGAACAATTTTGTGTGGATTCAAGAGGCTGATGAAGCTTTCATACAGCTCAAGCAAATCATGACAAGTCCTCAGGTGTTAGCTTTGCCAGATTTCTCTAAACCATTTGTCATTGAGTATGATGCCTCTGAAAAGGGAATTGGTGCAGTTTTACAACAAGAGCATAGCCTATTGCCTACCTCAGCCAATCCATAGGAGCAAAAAATACAGCCTTGTCAGTCTATGAGAAGGAATTACTGGCAATAGTGCATGCAATTAAGAAGTGGGATCACTATCTACAAGGAAAACACTTTGTCATACAAACAGACCACAGTAGCTTGAAATATTTCCTAAATCAGAAAGCTACTACTTCATTCCAGAGAAAATGGGCTAGCAAGTTGATGGGATTTGATTATGAAATACAATATAAAAAGGGGAGTGAAAATGGGGCTGCAGATGCACTATCTAGAGTGAACATTGGAGATTCTGTTCAAGAATTTATGGCCACATCTTATCCATATTATAGTTGGATGGATGAGCTACGCCAACATTTGGAGAAGGAGGAATACATCAGAAATGTTATGAAGGAGTTCCATTCCACAGGTACATTCTCTTCTCCTCACTATAGTTTTGAAAATGGGTTTTTAAAGTATAAGTGCATGATAGTATTGAGTCCCACTTCTGAGTGGAGGAAGAAAATTTTGGAGGAAATGCATGCCAGTCTTGTGTCAGGACATAATGGGATTCTAAAAACTTCTCAAAGGATTAAAAGATCTTTTATATGGGTTGGTATGAAGATGGATATTAAACAGTACATTTCTGAATGTAACATATGCCAGCAGCACAAATATGAAGCTTGTTCCCCTCCTGGTCTGCTCAACCCTTTGCCAATTCCAGAACAAGTGTGGACCTCAATTAGTATGGATTTTATTGTGGGATTACCTAAATCCAGAAACAAAACTGTGATTTTTGTGGTGGTTGAAAGATTCTCTAAGTATGCACACTTCATAGCAATGTCCCATCCTTATACAGCTCCTAAAGTAGCTCAGATTTTCATTGAGAATGTGTTTAAGCTTCATGGAATGCCAACTTCTATCATCAGTGACAGAGACCCAATTTTCTTAAGCACTTTTTGGAAGGAATTATTTCATTTGAATGGGTCTAAGCTAGCCATGAGCTCTGGATACCATCCTCAGACTGATGGACAGACTGAGGTAGTAAACAGGTGCATTGAAACCTATTTGAGGTGTTTTTCTTATGCACCACAGGACTGGGTGAAATGGTTGGCTTGGGCAGAATTGAGCTATAACACTGCCTTCCACACCTCTTCAAAAATGACCCATTCCAGATTGTCTATGGGTATTCTCCCCCAATGATCACTACCCATGAGACATGAACTGCAAGGCTAGAATCTGTTGAGGCAGAGTTAAATGCTAGAGACCAGGTTTTGCAGTTACTCAGAGCCAATCTACTGTTGGCACATCAGAGAATGAAACACCAAGCAGATAAGAAAAGATCTGAGAGAGAATTCCAGGTTGGAAATAGAATCTACTTTCGTTTAGTTCCTTATCAGATGCGCTCCCTGACTGGGCAATCATTCCACAAGTTAATGCCAAGGTACTATGGACCTTATCAGATTATTCAAAGGATTGGCCAAGTTGCTTACAGACTGTTATTACCTTCACATAGCAAGTTACACCCAGTTTTCCATGTGAGTTGCCTTAAGAAGCAACTGGGAGAATCAGTGCAGCCAAGTATGGATTTATCTCTTCCTGAAACTGAGTTACAGAATGAGCCAGGGAGAGTATTAGGCACTAAATTGATGTTCCAGAAAAATAAGCAGGGGGAAAGGACTGTGTGCACTAAGTTGCTGATCCAATGGGTAGGACAGGGTGTAGATGAAGCAACTTGGGAGGATTTGGCAAGTTTGCAGCATAAATTTCCAGAATTTGATTTCAAGAATCAGACATCACATCCTTGAGGACAAGGATCTCTTCTAGCAGGGGGTATTGACAGATGTTCTCATTCTTGCTCATGGGTGCCGCAAAGCTAAGACTGCTGGTTATGGCTGCTGGATGAAATGGTCACGGGCGCTCAAGCACTTTTCGTACTTAGAAGTACGCGTGTCAGCAGATGTGTGGGGATCTCATTAATGG
Source organism: Papaver californicum (assembly GCA_023531435.1). Taxonomy (NCBI): domain Eukaryota; kingdom Viridiplantae; phylum Streptophyta; class Magnoliopsida; order Ranunculales; family Papaveraceae; genus Papaver; species Papaver californicum. The sequence goes on from JAJJMC010016059.1 coordinate 1,561,207, forward strand.
CAAATGTTAGCCGTTAGATAGTCGTTGTTAGTGTTAGCAGTTAGTTAATACTTGTTTTCTGTTAGTTTGTGTTTAGTAATTTCTGCTGATTAATCGTTGATTAATCTTGTGAGAGCTCAACAAGTATAAGTACCTGGGCCTCCTTCTTTTGTAAACAACTTTTACAATCAATAAAAATTGCTTTCCCTGTCCCAAATTCTTCTCTAGAACATTTTCATTCATTTTCCTTCAACTCCATCAACATTTAGTTCTTGAGATTTAAGGTCTCATCACAATTCCACCAAGATCAATCATTATTAACACTCATGTATTCCAAGTGATGAAGATTAAGTGTGATAGTCAGCTCTGCTACAGATTTTCTGGATTGACTCTGTTATTGGGGATTTCCTCTCACTTCTCTGCTTATACTTTAATGGTTTGGCAAATATTAGATCCTGGCTACGGCGCTTACAGGGTAGCACTGGACAGTTGGCGACACAGGACATTGTACAGTTTCTGGCGATGCACAAAGTGCAGGGTGAGTGTTAGATTACTTGGTGGTTTCATTTTTTATAAATTGTTCAGTCATGTTTCATTTGCAGTTCAAACGCTTCTTGTATTTTGCTTTCTGCCAATCATCCTGTGAATATTATATTGATACAACACTTTCTGTCATACACAAGAAGTGTTTGAAGATATTTTAAATGTCAAATGCATATTGATTGTTTTGTTTATCAAGAAATGCGTTGGCGGTGTTTCTGCGTACTTTTTTTCTGAGGTTAAACTGATTTTAGGTAGAATCCGAGTAAGATTTCTAGATAGAATTAAGAACTATTTGGATCAAGGAGAAGCCACATAGTGATAACTAGATAAATATGTGCCGAAGTCGCATAGTAGTATACTGCGGCAAACATATAAGCACTAACATTTCAGGATACAATGACGGTGCCTTACAAAATATACCTAACTAATTTAACATTACTGCATACAAAATTACCTAACTAGCTTAACATTATATAGGAAACCTACCTAACTAATTTAACACTACTGTGTACAAATTTACTTAACAAATTTATTGGCTTTAGACTTTAGAGTATTTAGAGGGACGTAGTGTACAATCGTATAGCAGGGGAAATAACAACAACAAATCTGAATTGTAGATGTAGATCAAATGCAGATGTTTCCAGGTATGTCGCTCCAGAATATGCGGTGACTGGTCAACTTCTAGTAAAGAGTGATGTATGTAGCGATGGAGTTATCTTACTAGAGTTGCTGACTGGAAGAAGGCCTGTAGATGTGACAATGTTCACGAGGAGAACCTTCAGGCCTGTAGATGCAGAATAGAGGCATATTCAGCGTTTATTCTGAATTTACACTGCCCTCGGTCCAACTATAATTTGACTTTTGAACCATCAAAGAAGCTCGTTGAGTTCAAGGTTAACCATCTTTTTCCAATTGCCTTTTTCATTTTTACTTTAGTGCCTGATTCAACGTGTTGTTTTATTCATTGAACTTTCTTTTGAAACTTGAGGATTGTACTGTCTTTATGAATTCGTAACATAGTGCGTTTTGGTGATTGGCCTGATTGTTAGGAAGGGCCCTCAACACAACCTTAGCTAAAAGTTTGTTTAAGATAGCAACATAATTGTATGACTCCCTATTTACTATACTTGTTGTGGATTCCAATACTTCCTTTATTGAGCAAGGTTTCAAACGCTTTTAGAGACGAATTCCACCTCGAGGTTACTTGACGAAATGACTTCCTTTTATAGCACATAACACAACCTTACATAATTCGTACTAACACACCTGTGAATGTGTTTTTTTCTTCAGGAGAAATATGTAACAACGAAACTCAAATATCTTTGTTTTGGATGTATTAAAGGTGTTGCTGCATTAGATACCATTACAAGATGTTGGTGTTGAAAGTATGCCTTGGGAATCTATCGAAGATGTCTCATGGAGCTCTTATTTTGCAAAACAGAGGTGTGACGGGTGGATTTCGAACAATGGAGGTGCATGCAATGTTGGGACCACTTCTATGTTAGCAGTCAATGATACGGATATGGGCATCGAGGCATATGATGGGGTAGTTGAGCACAACCAACCAAGGTTCATCTAACGTTTCAGGCTCAATGGTTAATGGTTGCACATCCAGCTCATTCCACACTCAGAATACTTCTAAAAACAAATCATCTACAATTAGCGAATCTACAATTACGGTAAAGGCTAATAAAGAAGATATAGTGAGGTTCAAATTTGAACCTTTTGTTGTATGTCATCGGTTGTTTGAAGTAGGAAAAATATTTAAATTATCAATTGGGACATTTCATCTCAAGTACTTGGATGATGAGCAAGAGTGGGTTATGTTAATGAGTGAATCTGATTGAGAGGAGTATTTGGAGATACTAGAAACTATCGGGTCTCATAGTATAAAACTTGTTGTACGTGATATTTGTTGCATAGCGGGTAGTTCTGGTAGTAGCAATTGCTTGATCACATGAGAGGGCTAAAATTTTACGAGAAGTTGGGAGTACAGTTTTCATCCCGAATCGGTAAGAGCTCTAGGAAAATCTAGAATCACCTTTTCCGGTTTGTTGTAGTTGTTGGAATGGAGGGAGGGATTCATAATATCCCATGGTTGATGTAAAAAATATACATATGTACATTATCTTAGGAAGGAATAATAATGCATCGCATTACCGAGCCGTTGTTTTATGTACAAAATAATAAAATCTTAGATTCATATGGTTATTGAATAGCAAGAATCCCTTTTTTCGACAGGGTTTTGATATCTTTCTTTTCAGTGTTCTGGCATGTTGTTTAGTTTCTAATATCTTCTTTATTTCGAAAAAGAGTAAAAATCCTGTGGCTGCCTCATCTAGCAACAACCTATGCTGTGGTAAATTTACTTATTACTCTTGGTGGCGATAGGGCATTATCATCTAAATAGACTTAGGCAACGAAAGTTCCTGCTGAGAATGAAATTTCCTCTAGTGGGTTTAGAATGCACGATTTAAGGTAAAATTGATGTTAAGGCTTGTTATGCTGCCATTTCTGTAGTAAGTGTATTAAACATTTTGGATGGGGAATTAATTGAAAATGTCGGAAATTACGTTTTAAGCTGTCCGGCATATGAATGTGGTATTCCTCGGGAGCCTAGCTCTAAAGCTCATGGTGCATACACCTTTTGTGGGTTGGCGACAATGATCTTGACTTGTCAACCAATTTGATGATGTGTTAATAGTTATGTGTGAGTCCAAAACAAATGCCTTTGATAGTTATATTTTTTTTCCAGATCTGATTCATTTGGATCTGACTCATTAAGATCTGACCGGAATCATATGACTCACATGGATCTGACTCAGAAAATATATTGTTTTTGAGTCAGATCTGACTCATCTGACTGACTTTTTCAGGATAGAAAATATCTTTTTATACATTTTAGACCATCAACATTTATCATTACCAATTTATTACAATGGGTCAACACCACTCTAAACGGCTCTCTATTTCATGAAATTAAACATACTAGACATCACAAAATAATGAATTCTAAAGAAGATTTCAAAATTAACATCATAAAATACTTAACAAACAGTGAAACCTAAAAGAGTGTAACAATCTCATCTCATAAAGTGTTCATATATATTTGTTTTTGCCGTCCAAATAAATGAGGTGCATTTTTCGCTTCCGCTTCCTCATCTATTGTGTCTTATTCATCTCAAATATCTCGTTATCATATTACTTAAATAGCCCATCATCTAATACATTATGGCGCATAAAGTTATGTATTGACATGCACACAATGACGATATCTATGTGTTTGAAAGGTATAAGAAGGCATCTTACTTAAGATTGGGAATCTTGCCTTCTGTACTCCAAATGCTTTCTCGATCACATTCCTCGATGAGCATGGGCTTGATTAAACTTTTCTTCTTTTACTGTTGAAGGGACTCTTCGGTAATCACCTAGCTAATACTGTATGAAAGTATGCAACATCACATAGATAATATTTATCTACAAATGTTCAACAAAAATGTTAAAAAGTCAAGTTATTATTCAACAAAGCCATTAGAACTGTATCCAACAACAAAACCAGTTCCTTGATCTAACTTTCAATTTGCATAATGAAATGAGTAAACCAAGCTGGGTACAACTTATGGAATTTCCACTTAAGCCATTATACATCACACAATCTATGGCATGTTTGCAATTACAGAAAACAAGAAGTGACATATTCATGAGAATTTAAGGAATTGGCCAAAATCAAACGTAAGGATGCTAATAAGTTAATATTTTATGAAGGATTTAAGACAAGTACAATGATTACAAGTATGCCCGGACCGTTGATTCAAGAAATAAAATAGTCATTTTCATTTGGCAGATCACTAAATCAAGAGAGATAGTTTTGAGATTCATTCATTTCTGATTATTAAAGAAACGGTAAAATTGAAAATGATAGTGAAGAGATTTGTTTCAGGTAAAGGTAAAATTGAAAATGACAGTGGATAGGTTTTGCTACTGAAGATTAAAATCTTGAGTAAGAAACGTCCCTGTTAGACACACCAACAGGACTTCATCTATATATCACAACCTATATATGATTCATGGAGATTTTCAAAAACAACAACTAGCTAGCTAGAGAGAAAAACAAAATTACATAATGCAAACGAAAGAGTACTATTGTAGTATATGCTGCTGCTTCTGAGAAAAGGAACGCATGCAAATATCTAGGACCAAATCTATGAGAAATGCTACTCTACTACATTCCAAGAATACTACTGGCAGGTTGTATTTTTAACCTACTAAAGAAAGTGAAGTTTATCATTCGAAGAAAAAAAATAAGTTATTAATACAGGCTTTTGCTGCTACCTGGGGTAAAATATTCATGAGAATTTAAGGAATTGACCGGAATCAGCATAAATTCAGATTTACTATCATTTGGTCATTCGTTATCTAGATATATTCACAAACCTACTGTAGCTCTATATGGCAGCTATGGCATGTACGACATTGAACAGATTGTATAGGGACAGGGAACATTGGTTAAAACGAATGATGGATCACCTAAGACGGATATTGAACGGACTGTCGACAAATATTTTAAAAATACACTTAAGTTAGGACACAAGATGTTACCTGGAGGAGGTAAAGGAAACTTGAATGATGGATCACGCACAACCTCGTTCAACACTCTCGAGTCATGAGCAGTGCCTTCCCATCCAACCACTACATATAGAAAGTACATGAGCAGTGCCTTCCCATCCAACCACTACATATAGAAAGTACATGTCCCAATCACATATTATAAGCACGTTTTGCGAACATACTCCTCTTCCCCTTCCTCTATACAGTGTTTGCTTATCAACCAGAATACTTGCTCTAATTAGAGTGCCATCCAATGCACCAACGGCCCCTTTAAAAGCACCTTCTCTAAGGCGTTTATGCCTTTTAGTTATAGCTGGTTTCTCAAATATATTTGAAGGAGGAACTAGAATTTCGGCGGACCATCTTTTCATTACATCTAATACTTCATGAAAAATTCTACTAATCGTCTCGTCCGAATGTTGAAAATTATACGAAATAACACGGTTCTACAATTGTGTCCAATTGTGTATAAAAACATCCCCATCTTCTCCTCTACGTCTACATGTTTACTATCCCACAAAAGCCCTTTAGAGCGGAATTCATTGCACATCATGGTGAAAGGAACCTTCGTCATTCTCAACAGATATACATAGTCCTAGGATTTCCATCTAAAAGCTCTTGAGTGAAAGCCCTACCCGTTAAAACTGACTTCTTGTACTTAGGGCCTACACGCCTAGTCTTCTTAAGTTGTTTAAGTAGTAAGCATAAAGCCAATAGTTTGAGCTACCAATGTCTTCATTCAATATAACAAATTATCCAACTCAGAATCCTTAAGATATATGAGTACCTGCAGTACAAAACAAACCCCATAAACAAGAGATTTCTCAAATCAGTTAACCAATCTCAGGTGTTTAGTGCTACATGGAATTATCAGGATTATAATCAAATTTGAAATTCGAGTTTCACTAACCTTAACCCTTCATCCAAATATGTGATTTTCAATTCACCAAGAGCTCTTCCGGGTGCTTTAACAGGTATCTGCATGCCACGAGATAAACCATAGATTTCGATTATTGATTGAACTTAAATACTGATTCATTCATTATCAATTGAAATTAACCGCCAAGCAATTAAACGTAAAAGATTGTATCAGAAATCGACAAAAAACTTAAAAATACTGATTCATTCATTCTTTAAGTTTAAACCTCAACATTCAATAACAAATTAAAACTAAGAGTAATTAACAAACACAGATGGTTTTTCTTTCAATTGTTTTGCAACCCTTAACATCTTTAATTATTTCCTAATTCAAGATTTTTCAACGGTTTCCTAAAAGTTTGTGAGCAAAGGCAACATGACGCTCATTGCTTTTCAAACTGACAAACAATTTTAACACCAGTGAAGAACTTCCGATCGAATAAACTCTGTAACATGTCTGCATCTTCCAGTCACTTGTATTTGAATTGACTGGCTTTTCTTATTGTCTGCATCAATAAGAAAATATATAGCAGGGTGAGAGGACTAAATTAACGAAGAAACATTATAATTTTAGACTGACTAGTGACTACTGCCTACTTGGTGCATGATTGTTAGGTGTCTAAAACACCTTAATTATTATCAATTGATTATGCTTTCTTTACTACTTTTTATATAAATTTTGTATTTTACGTTTACTTTGAGTTTTATAGGCGCTTTGGAATCATGAGATGCAAAAGAAAAGAAATACGAGCTCAAGATATTATCTGAAATCATTGGATGTTGATAGACGCAAAGCTAACGAGCACATTAATCTGTAATGCATCGAACCAAAGAATTACTAGGAGGCAGCCGAGTTTACAAGGGAATTAAGAATTACTATGGCCCATGGGGAAACCAGCTAAAGTCCAAGAAGACTCATTAAAGGAAGGCATGCATATATTCAGGGCCACCATCACTCTCTTACAAGTAACATTTAAATGGCATCCCATATCTCATGTTGGGTGCCTAAATACTTTCTTAACCTAAAACATAAAACACACTCGATCAGTCTCTCCTCCCTTTCTCTTTAACAGAAACTCAGCCAAGAGAGTTCCACCGCCGGCTAACCTAGGTCCGATGGATCGTATTGCAAGCTGAGATGCAGTCACAAGGTAGGTTCGCTGTTGGGTTTGGTTTGAGCCAGAAAAGAAGTGTATTTGAAGGTTCAATCGAGAAAACAAGAAATCAGAGAAGATGAACTCATGGTTCGAGACAGAGAAAGGGGTTTGATGAGTTCGTTGTATTGAGATTGGTTCTGGGTTTGTGAATGTAAGAACTGTTTCTGTAGCTTTAACCGAGAAAGTGGCAGAAAAGTCTGTTGATATCGAGAGAGTAAACAGTGAACAGAGAAGTGAAAGGAAGAAGAGAAGAGCAGAAACATGGGTTTCTGTAGGAATTGAAATTGGCAGCGGGAGTAATTGTTGTTATATCACGAGAAGGCAACAGGGAGAACTGATTGAGTCTTTACAGCGACAAGAAGAATGGGTTTTTGTGATGATTGGGTTTGTGATGGTTTGGTGCGAGAGAAAAGAAAGGAGAAGAGTCAGGATTGTTGAGTTTAGTTTCACTGCTAGAACAGGGAGGATGAAAGAAGGTTGTTGCCCGTAAATTGAATGCTAAATTAAGATGATTTTGATTAAATGAGTTGAATTGTGTTGGGTTTATATGAATTCAATTTGCAGGAAGGAGTTTAGAAAGATTAGAAGGAACAACAAAGTAATGCCTGAATTTCCTTCAGAGACGCACACATGTGCTTGTAGAAATGCCTGAATGACAAGTTCTTCTTCTCTTTATTGCGAGCAATTTTCAGCCAAGTTCCTTTGCCACTGTTGTTGTTTACATTGTCCGCTTAGCAAGGGTTAGACCAGAGTTTTGAAGTGACAAGAATTGTGGGA
>JAJJMC010016059.1:1569198-1586175 GCA_023531435.1 Papaver californicum
CCTCTTGAGCTAAATTACGACACTCGGGTCTTTAGCCTCCAAATAGGCTATAACGTGCTCATCTGCATCGGGGTGAATCTCTTTGGATGATAGTTTCACTTTCACTGTCTTATGCTAATATTCTTGTGAAGCTATTGTCATAATTGTAGATTGTTTTATGGACGAATCCATAAATTTTCAGATTGTTGGTTTACGTGCGATCAGAGAGTCAGTCTGAGGACGTTAAACTAAGCGCTGCTGGGAGGCAACCCATTGGTTTAGTATTTCTTTTATTTCTTTTATTTATTTTTTCTAAATTTTCATATCATTATAGGATTTCCCACCTTGATTATACGTTGGATGAGTCAATTTACATAAAGGACAATGTAAAGTTTAAGTATGGGGGAGTGGTTAAGCATATAGAGTTCTTAAGTATTCACTTTTAGGTAGACAATTTTCATTTTTTTTGTAATTATTTTCATGAAACCTCCAACTTTTAGATATTTTAGAGTCACTTAGAATACTTCTATATACGTTTAAATACAGAGTTCTTACCGAAATAACTTAACTTAGAAGTATTAAAGAACTATATTCGGGTTTCTTAGTTGTTGGGAGGCTAGAGCTGACAAAAAGGGACTTAAACCGCCAATAGCGAATTAGGTGTAGAAAGAATCTAGTGTTAGAGAAGTTGATCATTCTATATCCATGAGTGATCACCAAACCTTCAATTTTTCGTTTAGAGTGTTTCATCTATGCAAACTCCGGGTAGAATGATGAGCTACCCAATCTCGTACCATTTTAGCACTACTTTTTGATCTCTTGAGTGCCAATTTTATCAATTTTGAGGGTGACATCAGAATTGTGAAAAAACCTTACCTTGTAGTTTGATTTGCATTTGGCACCATTCTCTCTCTCTTGACAACAACAAGTTCATAGAAACACCATCATTATCAACATACATAACATTACAAAGTAATTTGAAGAAACCTTACCTTGTACTTAAACCGCTAGTTTGAAGAAAGTTGAAGACGTTCAAGGTTTACAAGTAACACTACAAAGAAGAGCAAATTTCAGATTCAAGGTGAAGTAACAATACAATGAGAAGAATTCTATAACCTAGTTGAATACTAAGTACAAGAGCGAAGAATCAAAAGAGGTGAGTTATTGAAGTTTATGATACCGAGACAATACAAGTTGTGAAGAATCAAGTTGTAAAGTCCTTTCTCCACGGCCATATTAGTTTCATTGTTATTCTTTTAGTTTGTATTTCATATTTCTTGTCTAAAAAATAAAAAAATCAGAAAAATCAGAAGAGAGAGTGGCAGAGAAGTGAAAGGAAGAAGAGAAGAGCAGAAACATGGGTTTCTGTAGGAATTGAAATTGGAAACGAGAGTAATTGTTGTTATCTCACGAGAAGGCAACATGGAAAACTGATTGAGTCTTTACAGTGACAAGAAGAATGGGTTTTTGTGATGATTGGGTTTGTGATGGTTTGGTGCGAGAGAAAAGAAAGGAGAAGAGTCAGGATTGTTGAGTTTAGTTTCACTGCTAGAACATGGAGGATGAAAGAAGGTTGTTGCCTGTAAATTGAATGCTAAATTAAGATGATTTTGATTAAATGAGTTGAATTGTGTTGGGTTTATATGAATTCAATTTGCAGGAAGGAGTTTAGAAAGATTAGAAGGAACAACAAAGTAATGCCTGAATTTCCTTCAGAGACGCACACATGTGCTTGTAGAAATGCCTGAATGACAATTTCTTCTTCTCTTTATTGCGAGCAATTTTCAGCCAAGTTCCTTTGCCACTGTTGTTGTTTACATTGTCCTCTTAGCAAGGGTTAGACCAGAGTTTTGAAGTGACAAGAATTGTGGGAAGTGATTCGAAATTTATGGAGTTTAAGTAGGTTTGTTTTTGTTTGTGAGGCCGAGAAAACAACGAGGGATGTGATGTGTCTACCGTTCAAATTGACGATGGATGGAGGGGATTAAAAAGTGTTTTAGAAGTCGTATGTGATTAAGAAACATGGTTGTTATCTTATTTGATTTAGCAGGGAAGATTTAGCTATAAAAGAGAAATCGCAGCATACATCCCTACATAATCCTCTCACGCATGTTTCCAACTCCATCAGAGAGGAGCTCTTGCTCCTCTCCAAGCCATATTACCATCAGCTTGCTTCTCCACAAAGACCACACTACACCAACAGTTCATTCCCTTCACCACCACCAGGATCTGGACCATCAGCTCACATTCAGCTGCAAGCCTGATTCCACGACCACGGTAGCGCAATAAGACCACACCACACCAATAGCCTGCCATACACCCATCAGTAAAGCTGGACACATTGTTGTCATCGGTTTGAGTCTTTTATTTTATTCTTGTTTTGTGTTATTGTTTTTAGTTTTATTTCTTATAATTTGTTAGAAACTCTAATATGTGTAGCTAAATATTTATTTGATTTAGGGATAATTTTAAAACTATGTGATATGATTCAAATTAATCTTTCTTTTTTATATCGTTTTATTGCTTGTCTTTTACTGAACTTATGACTATGGACTGTTTGCGAGTGTTCAAACAACCAATTGAGTATCTTGTTTCCAATTCTAATGCTAGATAACTGAACCGTAATCCGTAATTGTTATGGTGATTTAATCAAAAGTAATAAAATATCAACGTTGCAATGGGATGTTATGGACTTTGATGTGTAGAAGATAACCCTAAGTTAACATGTCGAACTTATGAACATGCAGTTAGGATCAATCCGACTCATAGAGCATACCGGTCAATAAAGTTACACTAGAGAACTTATTCAAAGTGGCTTGATTGGCTAGAAACGAGTAGAGAACCTATTCTACGAATTGACCTTGGAGTCTAATGGACTTGTTGAACTCATAACTTGTCTAGGTTTTTAGTAAACGTATTTTGAAAAAGATTTCACTTGTATTCATGTTCGCTAATGGAGAAAGAATCTTTAATCATTCTCATCCTCATATCGTATTCTTTTATTTATTATCATATCTTTGCATTAGTTTATTTTAAGAAATTTAATCGACAACTTTGACTTAACGCTGCCTTAGGAACAAACCTGCTTATCATTATTCTACTAATTAGGTAATAAATAAAGAATATATTTTTTAAGAGTTCGACACCTCTCACAGAGGATATATAGACAAAATGAAAACTAAATTCTAAAAAGCTCACATAAAATAGAAAAGCTCACAGAGGATAATCTTGATTTCAACTTTCAAATACTTAGATATTCGGTTATGGTAATACCTAATGGGGATTGGTAGTATATTCTTTTATTTAGCTCGGATTGTTTGAGTAATTAACAAACTAGATCAGAGTAGCAAAATGGTGAGTAATTGAACTACTTCATCAGGGAAAATGGAAGACAGACAGAGAGGAGTCGGAAAAAGAACCTATAAACGTTCTATTATTAGAAAAACATCTGTCACCGGTAACTACATAGCAATTCTATCATCATATTGGAATACAACATACGAGGTGATTTAGAGTAGAATATAGCTTCTTATTATATGTTCGTTTTTACCCAAGCTTTAGCTAGTCATCTGGGTAACCTTGAGCTTTCTGCAGTGGCCCTTTCTACTACTGTTATTGTTGGCTTTGACTTGAGATAAAACAAACAAAGTTGTCGACATCAAAATCTAGACATAGATGTAATCATCAACAATATTCATTCAGTAAATCTACATTAGCCACCAGACCTTAGCCTGACTACACAAACAATCTGCATTACTTTCATCCAGCATCTTTAAGAGATACCAGAACATACCATCCTTCATATTGGGGGATCAGATACCAACAAACAAATCATGTAGCACTAATAAACCTAAATGTGATGACTAACTTGCTCACAGAGGATATATAGACAAAATGCAAACTAAATTCCAAACAAAACAGAAAAAATAGTCTCTTACCTTGTCTATTTCCACCCATCGCTCTTTGCTCTAATCAAAAGTGTTTGTACACACGTTGTACCCATGACTGGTTATTCCAAAGAGACGGGACCAAGTGACATATTGTTTACGTAAATAATCCCAGTGGTTCCTCAACTTTTTTTGTGTGAAACTGCAATCATACTTATCGGAAAAGAACTTGCACAAATTATCCCATGAAGTTGGCTTTAAGGAAGTTCCCACAAACCCAAATTCATTCGCTTGTGCCAAACATTGTTCGATAAATAACCTTCTAAAGTCTGGGGTGTTCTTAAAATTAATGTCATTTGCTTTCCCATCTTCTTTCTTCGCTATAGAGAACTAGTATCAACTTCAAAGAGGTCAATACATTTATTATCAACTTAAACCAAAGTACAATAACATTTTTATCATTCCATGGCATCATATTCAAGGTTCCCACACTTTATCAAATAACAAATAACATCTACAAACTCAATAAAAGAACAAGTAAAAGGGTCTGCAGTTTATTAATCCATGTATTGACTGATGATGCATTTTCAGAAGTACATGCAGAACCAACAAATCAATTTGAGCTTATATTGGAAGCAATATCATTTACAAACATTTCATCAAATACCTTGTGTGCAATTACACATCTACAAATATTTAGTTAAATCAGGAAACTTTTCATGAACCAATTGATTAATTCAACTAAAACCAAGAAAAATAAACGTGGGTTTAAATTAAATTTACAATCCTACAAAGGTATACTAGATAATGTTACAACATCTACAAGATCTAATACAAGCAGAAGACACTAGAAAACAGACATAAAAGACAAACTCATGGTATTATTATCTAAACCCTAACAATTGACTTCAAAACAAAGAAAAAAATTAGACCCCCATTACAATCAAACTACGCATTAAAAGATTCATACAATATTAGATCCAGTTAAAGAGAAGTTATACCTACAGTTGATGAAACCTAAATCCTAAAAAACACCTTTGTTTTTATCAAATCAAACTGGCCAAAACAGCTTCACAAAAATGATAAAGATGAGTTGAGAGATATAAAGAGATCAGCTAAAAGAGATGACGGAGATCAGATGACGGAGATGAAGGAGATCTAGGGATTTTTTTTCCCACATTTTTCTCTCGATGAGAAATGGGAAAGAAATGAACTGAAAATGAAATTTTGTTTATAAATGATGGAGGATATTATAGTCATTATACACGAGTCAGGTATAGGGACCATTGAGTCAGGGGTATTTCTATATCTAACTCAATTCGATTCGAGTCAGGGGTCAGCTCCGAGTCAGAGGTTGAGTCGGTTACACCAAATATAAAACAAACGGTCTGATATCTGATTCAGGCCGAGTCAGATCCAGACACCCAGTCAGGTGCTACCAAACAAGTTGTTAGTCAACTAAATTAACCTTATACCTCTGGCAGTTAGTTCATTTACCCAACCAAATTAACACTACACCTCTAACATAAACTATCCACCTGGTCTGGTTATTTGATTTTTGCTATTTACGAAGCACTTCACAATATTACATTCTAAATCGAATGCATTTATGAAGTGCTGAAGAATTAAAGAGAATTTTGGAGAATCAATTTTGCTCACAAGACAACGCTCGTTAAACAAACGCAACCAATAAGAGCGTCTGGCTTAAACGTTCCCTTGAAGCAGCGCCAATTTATCATACGCTATGTTAAGAAAGCGTCTGGCTAGGTATAAGAAGTGACGCTCTAGTAGGTGAGCGCCGGAACAACTGAATAGTGGATACGCTCACTTAGGTGAGCGCCGGACGCATAGACGTCTCTATAAGAAGACGTAATGGTAGTGAGAAGCTCTTCTAGGAAAGCTTTTGTTTCAAGTTAGTTAGAGTTACACGTTGGTTAGTGAGAAGCTCTTCTAGGAAAGCTTCTCACTCCATCCACAGACGTTTCATATATAGACGCTTTTATAGGGCCGCGTTTGGCATCCAGGCGTCTATCAGCAAAAGCGTCTGTCATTATACGTCCACACAAGATAACGCACCACTTACATACGTTCTTGTATGAATGCGCTTGGATAAGAGACGCTGGTTAGGGTGGACGCTTAAACATACGTTTTCCTAAAGGAGCGTATCAGTATAGAACGTTCAGTTACAATGGCGTATGGTTCCATACATATCATACGCTCAGCTAAATAAGCGCCCAACAACATACGTTATACTAAACAAGCGTCCGTGTCATGTCACGTCCATTTACGAGAACGCCCAACAACAAACGTCCCGTTATAAAGGCGTCCGAGCATAATTTGGTCTAAAACCGCTGCATTTTTTTTTTAAAAAAAGAGCAGACAAAATTTGGGTTTTGGTCTTTACTCTACTCCAACCGCTGCAGTTGCTCTTAGGGACTAAATTTGACAACTGATCAAGCCATTGCTTTTGATTCCTGCAAAGAAAGAGCTGAGAACCATTATGGGACTGAGTTACTTGCAACACTTAGTCTCTCCCTATTTCATACTTCCATACTGGTTATACTGAGCCCTTCCTTGTTTCCTCGATGATGCTGGAACAATGTTTTGTGTGTCTGTATCTTATTAAAAGGAGAGGACTAAAAGTTGACATTCAGTTTCGATTGAACTAATAATCAATCTGTACAGTTACATGATGAATCTCATGTCTGTTCACAGAACTCTTTAATGTTCGAAAGAATTTCTTTCGAGTTAGGACTTTGTTCAGCTATTACACGACAAGATAGTACAACCTTGCCAACTGCCATATACCAAACGGTCATATACAGAATGGCCACCTTTAATACCTACAAAACCAGCTTGTACTTCTGCAACGTTAATACTTCTCGGTCCGCTCTCTGTAAGTATAGTTAATAAGTTTCTAAGCTTGGGCACAGTAGTACACAAAACTAAGACAGCAAACCCAAGCGTGTAGAGAAGATCAACAATCAGCCAATTCGGTTTTGCCCAAATAACAGCTCCGTCAATCATGATACCAACGGGCTGGATAAGATCACCTAATATGCAAGTAAGCACCTTGAAGGTTCATGTTTACATGTTTATGTCTCAATTCTTTAAGAGCACAACTGATCCAACTTCTCTATCTGCTTGTTCCATGACATAAAAACAAACATCCTACTTCTCGCAGGAATTTCATTCATACCTATTTAACATTTAAGTATGTCATCTAACAATTTTCCAAACATACAATCTTACCAGACTTCTTTGAGGAATAACCATGAACACTAGTGGCACATAACTCCACTTATTCACTTAGCAATGACGAGTAACTGGTTGAACTTGCTTCTTTGTTACTCCTGGCTTCAACCTGGCTTCAAACTCTACCTGAGAGACATACTGAGACTGCAGATCAAACTGTATGCGCCACAGAAGCCGAACCTATTTCATAGGTTCTGAACAGTTTCCGAAACGAGCTTTAACACCCTGTCTTTCACCAACGACTCACAAAACTCTTGCAAGGCAAAAACACAACTGGATCTGCATTGACGTATCTAAGCACTACTAGGTCTGCAATGAATCCATATATCATGAACAAGAAAAAGTAAAACAAAATTAACTACCCACAAATGAAAATCCACCAATACCGAAATGCTCAATTTTCATGACTCCGAGTACTAGTAAACTTGCACACTTATGTTAGCGACTTCACTTGACTGACCACTACTACCGGATCAATGCTATCACAACTCTGTTCACTAATGATTTCCACAAATAGACAAGAACTAAGCTTTCATAGAAGTATTATTAGACATGTTCTACGCACCAACAACTTTAATGTTTTATACCTCCTCCCCACCACCTTATTACCAGGTTTACTAACTAATAAAAACACATTTATGAGCAGCAAACACCTGAAGACCAAACCAGAATCCCAAAAATTCATTCACTGATCCATATTAATCCCTTGATTGGAATTTGGGTACAACAGAAATGAATCGTAATAAATCCATATTAATCCCCAAAATTCACCCCCTAATCGTAATGAATCGATATGAAAATTATACCTGGTCTAGTCATATTTGATCAACCGTAAAAAAAAAATGGAACAAGAAATACATGGACAAATGTGCAACGACAGATCAGTATTGTAGAAGAGAGTCCTTTCAAGACTTTCTTCAAATACATACTGAGCGTGATTTGGTGTAAGAGGATATGAGTTTGTTGTATCCTTCTAACCAATGTCATACTTCCTTCCCTGCAAGAATTTCAATTCAACAATAACCCACAATTATTCAAAAACATCACCATCAGTCCTTAATCAACAACAACAACATCTTTTCGTGTTTTCTTGCTTCGACACAATCCCAAAACCTTTACTACTTCAATCAACAACTCTGTGTTGTTCTTTCCTTTATGATCTAAACCACTTCATAAAGCCATCACAGCAACCACTTCCCTCTCTTCTGTTCCTTTGTCTTCTCGATGAAAATTCAATTTCTAATAAACCAACACCCATGTAAACTCTGATTTTTTCTTAGAAATCCATTCCCATCTCTTACAATTCGAGCCCAACATTTCTAACTCTTCTCAGCACTTATTTCTTCGCCAAAATTAAGTTTGTAGAAAGAAATTTGACAGGGAATCTGGTTTTTTTTTTGTTACCTTGTGGTGCGTTGAAGAAGAGGGATATGAAATATAGAGTCGTGAGATTAATTCATCGTCATCGAGGGATACTGAAGTTCTTCACTGGAACTACAGAGTTTGGTTAAGACGACTGAGTCTTAACACTTAAGGTTAAGATTTTAACTAGGGTTGAGGGGTATTAATGGAAAATAAGTTTAATAGTCAAGCTGATCAAAACGGACGATTTCAACCGGATGTTTAGTTTAGTTTAGTTTTTTCAAAATATGTCCAACTTGTTAACTAGGTTGGAAATGATGAATTTTTATGCCGTTCTCTCTTTGAGTTTACTTAAATAAAATCGTTCACCTAATCGAGGATATCCCAACATATCAACCTCATAAAAAAATAATTTTATAAAAAATTTAACCCCATTTCTCAGAAGTTGGGTTTTATTTTTTTTCGCCACCTAAAAATAGGACTATCAATGGATACCTATTATCCGAAACTGAAATCCGATCTGATGATTTCAGGTTCGGTTTAGGATTCTAAAATTGGATCCATTAGCAACTTAGGATCCGATAGGTATTGGGTATCCAGTTATTTATTCTTTAATTAATCATTTTAGTAAAATCCTAAGTTTTTTGGTTTTGACTTTTTTTTCATTATTTTTATATTTAATATTTATTTAAAATATTTTTAAAGAAATAAAAATAATTTTTTATAAAAATAATTTGGATTCAAACTAAAAAGTGAAAGATATTAAGTTTTTAAGATTGTTTATCATAGTTTTTTAATACCCAACGGGTATCCGGAACCGAAGCATACCCAGATTTTTTAACGTGTCCGGTTTCGGGTCCACAAATTAAAAAACCGGATCCGATTTTTATAAATAGGGTCCGAATCCGGATCCGGATCCAGTTGTCACAAGGGTGCACCACATAGCTCAACAAATGGCTAACTCACCCTTGTGCACCATCATGGCTAGCCCATTTGGCTAATTGGCTAGCCTCCATTCTAGAATCTTCTCTATTTTGTCCTTTTCTTAGAATACTCTAGAATTGTGTAGATATTTGTGGATAAGAGTAGAATAATCTAGAAGTAGATCTTAGCCATACACTTGTATAGATCTTAGATAAATCTCTAGAACATTCTTGGCTCCCAACTAGTATAAATAGTGATGCCATTCTCATTTGTAATCATCCAACAATCCAAGTATTCAAGTAAAGAGAGCAATACACACCTACTTCTCTCATTCAAATCATTCTCTCTTGTTCTTGAGTGTTTTTGAGCGTTCTTGAGTTTCTTGTGAGTTTTGATCTTGAGTAGTTACATAAAGTTGTGTTAAACTTTGTTTGGGAGGCTTACTTATCTAGTAACGGAATTCTAGACAAGTGCCGCACGGAGTAAAGTCGAGGCGAAGGACCGACCCCGTGACAACTGGTATCAGAGCTAAGTTCAACTACTCTCGGTAAGATCTCTCACCATGTCTTCAAATGATGCAAATGTTGTTATCACTAACGATAATGAAAAAGTTGAGAAAACAAAGAAACAACAAAGGGATAAGTCAGTGGGCCCCCGTTTAGAATCTCGTGTTGGATCACTTGAAGAAAAGGTAGAAAGTTGAACCTGGATTTAGGGGAATCCATGGAGCAACAAGACGATTTGGAGAAATCGATGGAGGTCTCTTTTGATACGTATCGGAACGAGATGGGTGCACATGTGAGGATGCTGCAAGCTCAAATTGATGAGCTAAGGACCCTGATCCGAGGAAATGCGGTTCGTGGACCATCTAGAGTGAGGGTGCCAGAACCAAAGGAATACTCCGGCGCAAGGGATGCAAAGGAGCTGGAAAACTTTCTTTGGAACATGGAAAGATACTTCAGGGCCACGAGCCTTGATGACGAGCAAGAACGGGTCGAAACGGCAACCATGTACCTGATAGAAGATGGATTATTGTGGTGGAGAAGAAAATATGCAGAAATCGAGAGAGGAGTCTGCACCATCACTACTTGGGCGGAGTTCAAAAGGGAGATTAAAGCCATGTTCTATCCGGAGAACGTTGAGCACAAACCTCGTGACAAGCTTCACAATTTGAAGTATTCAGGTACCATTTCCGAATATGTCAAACAATTTAAGTCCCTCATGTTAGACATATTAACAATAGCAGACGAGGACCGCTTCTACCATTTCAATCGTCGCCTACCTCGTTGGGCTTCTATGGAACTTCAACGAAGAGGTATTACTGACTTGTCCACCGTATTAAGCACAGTCGAGAAACTTGATGACTTTTCTAGCAAACCTGATCAACTTGCCAAGAACAAGCCATCCAAGCCATTACCACAAGGAGCGGGTGGGGGAGACAGGAACTACCGTGATAAGCCACAAACTAGCTGCGAAGGGTCTAAGACAAATAACGGGTGGAAAGGAAGGCAAGATAACCGTGTGAAGAAATGCTTCATTTGCCAAGGTGACCATCTTGCCCACAGTTGTCCCAAAAAGAACTTGCTCAACTCTTTGATTGCGGAGCATGAAGAGAAAACCGAAGACTCGCACCTGGGAGCCGTTCGGTTGAGCACCATGAAGAGCCATCCCAAGGAAAAACGTCCAGCACCAAAGGAGAACAAAGGACTTATGTATGTAGACATAAGTCTAAACGAGTAGAAGACCAAGGCAATGGTCTATTCTGGTGCAACACACAACTTCATCTCTAAAGGAGAAGCCGAGAAATTGAAGTTGAAGGTCGAGGCGGATTCAAGCACCATCAAGGCGGTAAATTCAGAAGCCATACCTGTTCACGGAGCGGCCAAGGGGGTCGAAATGAAGGTTGGTGCATGGAAAGGAACTACCAACTTTATGGTGGTAAAGATGGACGATTTCAAAGTTATTCTCGGAATAGATTTCTTGGATCGTGCCAAAGTTGCCGTGGTGCCTTGCCTCGGCGTAGTCAGCATCAGTGATGAGAAGTCTCCATGTGTGATTCCAGCCACTCGAACCAAGGAGACTTGCTCGAGTGCACTGTCGGCTCTACAACTAAAGAGGGGTGTTCAGAAGGGAGAACCCACCTTTGTAGCATCCATCATTGAGGAAAGCGAAGAACTGGTCGAGGTCATTCCATTGGATGTGCAAAAAGATTTGCAGGAGCCGAGTTTCCCAAGCAACTACCACCTAAGAGGGAGGTGGATCATCAGATCGAGCTGGAACCTGGAGCAAAGCCGCTCGCCATGGCCCCATACCGTATGGCCCCGCCAGAGTTGGAAGAGTTGAAGAAGCAACTCAAGGAATTGTTGGATGCCGGCTACATCCAACCCTCTAAGGCCCCTTACGGAGCCCCGGTGCTGTTTCAGAAGAAGAAGGACGGAAGTCTCTGGATGTGCATCGACTACCGATCCCTAAACAAGGTGACCGTAAAGAACAAGTATCCAATTCCCCGAGTAAAAGACTTGTTCAATCAATTTGGTAATGCTCGATACTTCACAAGCAGGCTTCAAGCATAGAGTCACAAAGACGTGTCTCAAGAGGAGGGTGAATTTATAAGGAATATCTTATCCGATGGAAGGATCAACCAGACAGTGAAGCCAGTTGGGAACTTGAAGACTTACTTTGGCAACACAAAGATCTCATCGAAAAGTACAACGCACGAGGACGTCTGCTAATTCGGGTGGGGGAGAATGTCACAAGGGTGCACCACATAGCTCAACAAATGGCTAACTCACCCTTGTGCACCATCATGGCTAGCCCATTTGGCTAATTGGCTAGCCTCCATTCTAGAATCTTCTCTATTTTGTCCTTTTCTTAGAATACTCTAGAATGGTGTAGATATTTGTGGATAAGAGTAGAATAATCTAGAAGTAGATCTTAGTCATACACTTGTATAGATCTTAGATAAATCTCTAGAACATTCTTGGCTCCCAACTAGTATAAATAGGGATGCTATTCTCATTTGTAATCATCCAACAATCCAAGTATTCAAGTAAAGAGAGCAATACACACCTACTTCTCTCATTCAAATCATTCTCTCTTGTTCTTGAATGTTCTTGAGCGTTCTTGAGTTTTTTGTGAGTTTTGATCTTGAGTAGTTACACAAAGTTGTGTTAAACTTTGTTTGGGAGGCTTACTTATCTATTAACGGAATTCTAGACAAGTGCCGCACGGAGAAAAGTCGAGACGAAAGACCGACCCCGTGACACAGTGGTACCCGAGAAGACCCGGATCCATTAACACCCTACCTAAAACATTTTTTCACCATTGTTGACTCGGTCAACTTGTGGGGACTTTGCCAACGTAGAAAGAAACAAAAAAGGTTTTAGTTCAATATCCGACTTTTTATGATCGTCATTCTAATTCAACTTCTGATTTTTCGATTCTCAGAGCACAAGTCTCGGAACACCAAGTTTTCTTTTTTGTATGTTGAACAAATTGATCCAGTTGTTGACGATTAGGTAACTTTGGAAAAAAATCCTGTATCATATGTGATTTGTAATTAATGGTTTATATTAAAGGTATTTGGTGGTGACATTATTCATAGAATAACTAGATATGTTATTCAAGGTTTCGGGGGAGATTTTTTGTTCATTTTTTTAAGGTCTAAATTGGTCGTTAAGATTTTTTATTTTTATAATGAAGAATATTAAGATAATCACTATGAAGAAGATGATTAATAGTACCACGAACACCCCAATGTGCATCCGATATACGTGCAACCCTAACAAAATCAAGGAAGAAACTCAAAATCAACAACCAACGTAACCCCCACTTACGTATACTAAAGGTACACGTGTCTTTTCCTAACCAAATAAAGGATTTTGTTTAATAGCCCGTGGGTTATAACCCCAAAATTATTAACAACTATCTACAAAAAATCTCAACAAATAAAAACATAAATAAAAATCTCATTTAATATGATCTGTCTAAATTACTATTCCTTCTAGTTCAACCCTAACACATATAAAAAAATAACCCCACCAAAATCTCTCTATTTTTTTTCTCACCATAGCCAACTAGCACAACGACCACCACCACCAGCAGAACCGTTGCCGCCACCACCACCAACCAGCAAAACCGTCGCCACCACCAACCAGCACCAGCCAACAACATCACTACCAGTCAACACCACCACCATCCAGCAACATCACCACCAGTCAGCGCCACCACCAGCAACAGCACCACCACCACCAGCAACTAGTAGCACCACCAGCAACAACACAACCACCAACCACCAACAAGTAGCACCAACCACCACCACAAACGAGCACCACCAACCACTACCAGTAGTAACCAGAACCAACACCAACCACCACCAACCAGGTTCTCCAACCAGCACCTCCACCAACCACCACCACCAATACCATCGCCACCACCGATACCTAGCACCACTCACCATCACCAACCAGTACTATTACCAACCAACAACATTGGTTTCAACGATAAAAATCATCATCACAAAAATTGGTCTCAACGTTGTTTAGTCTTTGTAAAATTTGATGAAACCAAATTTGGTTTCATCATTTTTCTGATATTTCACCAACACAAAATATTGGTTTTAACGTTGTTTAGTTTTTGTAAAATTTGATGAAACCAAATTTGTTTCATTTTTTTTTATGACATTTCACCAGCATAAAAATTGGTTTCAACGTTGTTTAGTTTTTGTAAAATTTGATGAAACCAAATTTGGTTTCATCATTTTCTGACATTTCACCAACACAAACATTGGTTTCAACGTTGTTTAGTTTTTGAAAAATTTGATGAAACCAAATTTGATTTCATCATTTTTCTGACATTCCACCAACACAAATTGGTTTCATTTTTTTTTATAACATTTCACCAACACAAAAATTGGTTTCAACGTTGTTTAGTTCTTGTAAAATTTGATGAAACCGAATTTGATTTCATCATTTTGCTGACATTTCACCAACACAAACATTGGTTACAACGTTGTTTAGTTTTTGAAAAATTTGATGAAACTATCATTTTTCTGATATTCTGTTGTTCATTTTTTGTAAAATTTGATGAAACCACATTTGGTTTCATCAAATTTTACTGACATTTCACCAACACAAAACCCTAATTTCGACAACGATGATGTATCGTTATTTTTTTATGATGATTTTGGACGATGATGATCTGGAGGTGTTGGTGGTGTTTGTATAGGATAAAAGGAGGAATAGGTGTTGTTGGTGGAGGATCTGGACATATAGTGGTGGGGGAGAAAAGATAAGGATAAGGAGGTAATGGGGGAGGAGAAGGTGTTGTTGATGTAAAATCTGGACATAAAAAGAGAAGGAGGTGATGGTGGTGTTGGTGGATGAGACACATGTGCTGCTAGTGGGAGATATGGGTGACGGAGCTACTGTTGGTGAAGATAAAAGTAAGATAGAAAGAGAAAGAGGTGTTGGTGGAGGATACAGAGGTGATGTTGCTGCCGATTTATCTTTTCTCACTGGTTTGGTGGCGGCGGAGCTACTGTTGCTGGTGATGGTGGTGGGGAGGAGGAGGCGGAAGAAAGAACAAAAGAAGAAAGAAGAAGAAGAAGAAGAACCCGATGGTTAAAAGGGAAGGGTATGAATGGTATTTTCAAAAGTAATAAAAACTAAATTTAAACATTACAAAAGAAAATGAGGTTTTTGTCTCATTTTAACTTTAAATTGTTTTTATTTATAAAACCACGTGATCGATATAGAACAAGTGTATTTACATAAATGAACGGATGTGAAAGTCCCCTTGGATATTGTATCATATTATTTGTTAATATTTTTAGTAGAGGTACACAAACATGCGTTTTCAAGTGAACCAATGGTTAATTTAGAAAACGTACTCCTGAGCTGGATGAAGTCTAAGTACACACCGATGCAACATTAAACATACATTTTTTTTTGAAGCGTGAAAAAGTTTTTATTAGACTAGAAGGCAGTTAGACGAGTATATGGTATCCGTAGAGTCATTTACAAGAATTTGATTTAAGAATGATGGGACCATATGGTCCCATATTATGGTTGAGAAAGTTCTCGATTGACTTCCATCTGCTGCATAGTTTGCTAGGCCATCCGCTGCCTGGTTTCCTTCTTTGTAGATGCATTGTATAATGCTCTGTTGGATTTGTAGTAGTCTCTGCTTGATTTATATAATCATTCCATAAATATAACATGGTGGTTTAACATCAGATTTAATGAATTGAAACATATTCTCATAGCCCGTTTCAAATTATACCTTATTGCGTATCCATCGACGTTCGTAAAGCTATCGACATGGCTCATGTCTATACAATAAGTGTGGTGGTGATGTCTGTAGGTACTACTGACGCTAAAAAAGTTGTTGCCATCGAATCCTTGTATATAAATCCTGTGCATGGAGGTCTATGCTATCCTCTAGCCGCCCTATTTGCGTTAATATTAATCTATTCTAGGTTAGGGGGACCCAACCAACTAAGATATTGTTGTTGATTGTGTGTTGGTGGTTGGGTTTACTAGAGGTGTCATACCCGGTAGCACCAGAGGTAGGATCCCCTTTTCCCATGTGAACTATTTTTGGAGTCTGAGAGCCATCTGCAGAATGTTCTCTGGGTTTTGTTGTTTCTGGCGATATATAAGTTCATTCCTGACTAACCACAAGGACCAAAATAGGAAGCAAAAAGAGGTAGTGATAGAAATATGAAATTTAGTTATCCAAATTTGGGGGATTGTTCTTTGAGTGTTAAAGGTATTGGTATAAATATGGGTGGTATTTGGTTGATTAGAAAGATGGGTGAAAAAGGTAGTCCAAGTTATTAAAGCTATCTGGCAATATATGAGGATATGCACCATACTTTCTGGATCAGTATTGCAGTGATAGATAAGTTGGTATTGGTGAGGTGGATACGATATATGGTAGTGAAGGTCGGTAGACCTTCGTTTATTGATTTCCATAAAAAAATTCTCTATATGATGGAAGGTAAACTGTTGAATGAAAGGTATGAGGGAGGCCATTTGCCTCCATAATGGACTTGTAGATGAGGGGTTGGAGATTGTGCCCTCAAATATAAGTTCTTATTTAAGATTATTTTTTTGCATAGACTTGCCGAAATTGAGCCAGGTTGTTCGTGAATGATCCATGCTCTTTTCATCAGTATTGCTCTTATGGTCGCAACTGTTTCGAATTCTTAGGCATCCTTCATATTTAGGTTTGGTTAACTGGTCCCATTCTAAGGAGTGGAGATTTTTAATAGATGAATCATGCCTCATAAATGTTTCTGGTGATTTGGTATATCTTTTTATGGACATGGGTAAAGAGAAGTTGTGTTTGCATATATAGTTACAAATTGGAGTGAGTGATGAGTTTATCAATACAAACTCCCTGTAGGTGTTAGGCACTTTGTCATCCATCCTTTTTCATTTCATGTTTGCGTTGCAGCAGTGGAGTGAATATATGGCGAGAGGATCTCCCATGCTTGAAGTGGACTCCCAGATAATTTTTTTTCTTTTTTTTGTGTGTGTGTGTGTGTCTGTGTGTGTGTGTGTGT
>JAJJMC010016059.1:1599682-1614537 GCA_023531435.1 Papaver californicum
CAAAAATTAAATACCAACAATATATAAAATTGAGATTAAATCGGACATAAAAATGTGGCTATCAGTTACTTTATCCAGATCCTAACAGTGTTAAGTATTCTATTAATAGGTACATTGTAGTTATCATTGAAATGAATGGTATTGACTTTAGTTTCTTGTGACAATGTAGTGATGGATGTTATGGATGAAATACCGGCCTACACAACTTTGCTTCTGATTTAGCTGATCGACCCGTCCTATTATCTCCAATGTTATCGTGAGTTTAGGGTAAATTGAAAAGGGCCTCCTTTTTTGAGCTAACAATGAGAGGGCAGATTTGGTAATGTTGAACCACTTAACAGCAAAAATCTCCATCGTAAGAAACATCAAAGCTACTCAGAAAATACCCATTATGCGACATAATCACAAGGTATCATTTTTTGACTATGAGTTTTGAGTTCTCAATATGAACCATTATGCACGAGTGTGTTGTTTCCAGTTTGCTGTCTTGTTCAAGAAGTGTTGCTTTGGGATTGACTTTGCTGTGTGGGTGTCTCCGTGTGAAGGATATCTTGTAGGGTATCTTACAATGTTTGATAGTTGATGCTAATAGCATATTATTAGCATTTTGTAAAAGCCATTTGTACAAGCGAGTCTGTATAAATATTTTTATCTAAATCAATATATATTTCTCTATTTTTTTCGTGCATTCCTATTTATATGATTGACCATTTACCTGATGTGAAAAAGGAAGCAAAACTATCACAAAAAGGGTTTAAGATGACAGTTTTATTAAGAAAATTTTATCATGTTATATACTATGACAGGTTTATGTAAAATATTGTTACCTTTGTACCGCTCATGTGACAAATTTTTTACAAAACCCATACTAAAGAGTGTTTATCATGACAGTTCTTCTTAGAAAATATTATCGTAAGACATCTGCAGTAAAAAACTTATGTTTGCGATGACAGTTTTAATTAGAAAATGTTATCGTAAGTTATCAACAATGACAGGTTTATGAAGAAGTTGTTAGCTTATGGTCACCATTCTGTGACAGTTTCTTACAAACCTTTTGTAACAGAGGCTTTGGTGACAGTGCAACTTTTTTCCAAAACTGTCACATAAATATTTTGATGACAGTTTTTAACTGTCACCTAAGCCCAT
This sequence comes from Papaver californicum, assembly GCA_023531435.1. NCBI lineage: Eukaryota > Viridiplantae > Streptophyta > Magnoliopsida > Ranunculales > Papaveraceae > Papaver > Papaver californicum. Next base: position 1,600,829 of record JAJJMC010016059.1, read on the forward strand.
TTTTGTACTAGTGATAAGTTGAAAGTATCCCCCAACAGATAATGAACACATATGATGAGAGAAGGTTTTCTTGTCGTATTCCCTAGTAGGGGTGATATAACCATGTGGAGTGCCATTGATGTTTATCGAGTAGGTTACCATTAAGATGCATAGCACAATGTATTCCAAAAAAATGGCAGGGAATCATAACTCAGAAAAATCTCTCCTGATGAAACCCCAGTCCAAGCTATCATAAGCCTTTCAATATCCATCTTGGAAGCTATTTTGGGATCCTTGGTTACTTTTGATGGTTTGATATAATGGAATAGCTCTCCAGCAACAACTATGTTATCATGGATAGATCTTTGTGGTACAAAAGTGCTTTGATAAGGGCTTATTAGAAATCGGAGAAAAGGTCGGATGCGGGCGACTAAAATTTTAGCAATAATTTTATAAGTGATGTTATAGATTCCTATAGGTCTGAATTGTGATGGTTTTGATGGATGGTCTACTTTTGGTATAAGTGAGGTTTTTGTGGTCCATGAGGGGATCAATGTTAAGGGCGTTGAAGAAACTACAGACCATAGCTCCCAAAAGCTTTTAAAAACCTACTAGTATATCCATCTAGGTCTGGTGCTCGTTCATAATCAATGGATAAGAGTGCTTATTTAATCTCTGCGTGCGTCACTTCCTTTGTGCATGGTTTCAACAATACCCAGCACCACTCACCATCACCAACCAGTACTATTACCAACCAACAACATTGGTTTCAACGATAAAAATCATCATCACAAAAATTGGTTTCAACGTTGTTTAGTCTTTGTAAAATTTTATGAAACCAAATTTGGTTTCATCATTTTTATGATATTTCAGTGTAATAAATTTCCATCAAGTGTAATAAACTGCCATCAAGTGAAAATTGATGAAGGTAATTGTTAGATGCCAAATAACCAGATTGCAAATCTGAAGCTGAGAGAACCCAATCAACAAAAAATAGGATATTATGAAAAAGTAAAGCATAAAAAGGTGATCAGTAAAGCAACATGGAAAAGGGAAAAAAGGCATGTAAAAACAACACATAGACACTACACAGAGATAGTAAACAAGAGCTAGAGGTAAATGCTGCGTGGGGCAGATGGCTCAAGCAAAGAATGAGAAAAATACTCAATTAATGAGCTGCCAAAACTAAAATTAAATCAAAGAATGTATGAGATGAAAAATAGACTAAGACTGCATACCGGGTACACAAAAAACGGAACTAAAATTGTCAAGCAGGTGGTGATAAAAAACCAAAAAACACACATAAAAGAGGAAAAATACAGAAAAATTAACAAGGCAAGGTAAAATTAATAACACACAGATATCTATGTGGTAAAATAGGAGACTTCTAACAATCAAAGGATGATACACAAAAACTAAGTAAACATAACTAGGATTAAGTATTAATAGGATTATGCACAGGCAGAGAGCTACAAAGCGAATAAAAAACTCTGCAAATAGATTACAGTGCTAACTCGATACTAATCTTAAAGCCTATAGATATCTAACATTTCACTTAGATTTTTACTATATTGCAAACAGAGATATATGAAATGAAACACATAAACTACACACAACTACAAACAAGTATAACATATATAAACACAAAAGGATTGGATATAATCCAACGACCCAAAGTTTGCCTCAAAAAAAGGGATAGTTAACTGTGACTTGTATGAATGGTTCAAAAAAGGTTCCAATCAATATCTCAACACCATGCTAGTTAAGATAGATGGTGTTTTGGCTGCTGCTATCAGGATTAATTTGGAGAATATTCTGCAGCTTCAAAGAGAGTGAGAGAGTTCCTTGGTCTTTTAGCAACTTCATATTATTGAACCCTGTTGGGATTGCTCGGGGTGCAAATGTTATCAATTGAAATATCAAGCTCGCGATTCTCTTAAAGCTCAAGAACCTTGAACGAAAACGCATAAATTATCTAAAACTCTCCCCCTCTTCATTAGAGCCGCTAATACGATTATATATCCAACCCTAACAATTGTCTCTACTAAACTAGGAAACTACCACCCAACCAGCAATTAAGGAAAACAACATAATAATAATAAAACTAATGAAATAAGGTAAACAACTCGTTCAGGTCCAGTAACATGGGTTGGACCTCATTTCCCTGCTGGTTCGACGCGGTGCTCGCACTGTTGGTCCATCAGGTGGCTCGGTTCCTTCGGGCTCAACATTTCTCCCGCCTTTCAAAAAGAAACTTGTCCTCAAGTTCGAAAGTCGGAAACTGATTCTGAAAAGTAACCACATCTTCCCACGTTGCATCATATGCAGAAAGGTGTCGCCACTGAACAAGTACTTGGTGTTGCGACTCATTACTAGGACAGTACGCCCATCCAAAACCAATTCGGGCTTAATAACAGGAATCCCATCGTCCCCAGCTAGAGGAACATTAGTATGAACAACATCAGCAGTCCCAAGGCGTCGACGTAAGAGAGAGACGTGGAAAACAGGATGAACATGGCTACTCTCCGGAAGATCTAGTCGATACGCCACACTCCCAATTTTCTCTAAAACCTGGAATGGTCCATAAAACCGATTGGACATCTTATGGTACACACGCTTGAAGACAGAATGTTGGCAGTACGGGTGCAATTTCAAATAAACCCAATCCCCTGGTTCGAAGCTCTCATCACGTCGATGTGAATCAGCCTGTGACTTAGCTCGATTTCGAGTCTTCTCCAGATTTAGCTTCAACTCACGCAGTACCTCATCACGTGCCCGAAGAGCAATGTCCACCTTATGGACCATTGGCGTCCCAATCTCATAAAGAACTACGATGGGAGGCACGCGACCATAGACTGCTTCGAACGGAGTCATACCTAAGGAACGATGCCACGAGGTATTATACCAAAACTCTGCCCAAGGTAACCAACTCTCCCACTGCCGCGGATGTTCGGACACAAAACACCTTAGGTACTGCTCCAAACTTCGATTGACAACCTCCGTCTGACCGTCCGTTTCGGGTGGTACGAACTGCTCATTCGTAGCTGCGTGTCCATTTGGCGAAACACCTCCTGCCAAAATTTACTCAAGAAAATTTTATCTCGATCGGAGATAATAGACTTAGGAATTCCATGGAGTTTAACAACATTACGAATGAAGTCCTCCGCGACGTCCTTGGATGTAAATGGATGTGCCAATGCAATAAAATGAGCGTATTTCGAAAGCCTATCAACGACGACCATCACAGTGTCCCTTCCCGCAGATTTTGGCAGCCCCTCAACAAAATCCACTGAAACATCATCCCATAGTGATTCGGGCACTTCCAGTGGCTGAAGTAACCCGCCTGGCTTACGGGTATCCGCTTTACTACGTTGACACGTGTCATAATTTTGTATATAACGTAGTATGGCTGCCTTCATCCCTTGCCAATAAAAAACCCTCGCTAATCGGCTATAGGTCCGCAACACTCCTGAATGACCCCCAACCGGAGTATCGTGGAACTCACTGATCACCTTTCGACGTAGCCCCTCATCACTTGGCACCATAATTTTCCCATCTCTTAGTAGGCAGCCCCTACTTATAGAAAACCGTTCATCACTACCCACGGGTTGTTTTTGTAAATCTTGGAATTTCTCCCATAACTCCACATCTTGAGGTAACGCATCCGCAGCCCCGTTTCCTCGGCCCGGGCGATAGACTATATTATAGTCGTACCCAAGAAGTTTAGCCATCCAAAGTTGTTGTTTTGGTGTCGATATACGCTGCTCAAGAAGGAACTTTAGCGCTTTCTGATCAGTATGATCTGAAACCTTCGCCCCAGCAAGTAAGGGCGCCATAGTCGAATAGCCTCGAGGATGGCTAACATCTCTTTTTCATATGTGGACTTCGCACGCTGTTTATCGTTCAAACCTCGACTCATAAATGCCAATGGTCGATTCTTTTGCATCAGTACCGTACCAATTCCCCCGCCTGATGCGTCGGTCTCCACTACAAAATCCACCGAAAAATCAAGGAGAGCCAATACCGACGTGGACATCATTTCCGACTTCAAGGCCTCGAAGGCAGCCGCACCCTCCGGTCCCCACGAGAACTTCCCTTTTTTTAATAATTGCGTAAGGGGTCTCGCTATTATCCCATAGTTCTTGACGAAACGCCAATAGTAGCCTGTCAACCCCAAAAATCCTCTTAACTCTGTCACATTCCTCGGTGTTGGCCACGAAAGCATGGCCTGAATTTTACTGTCATCCACAGGAACACCCCCTGCTGAGATGAAATACCCTAAGTACTCAACTTCCTTCTGCCCGAATTCATATTTCGACGGCTTAAGGAAAAAGTTCTCCTTTCCTAACAATTCAAAAGCAATCCGTAGGTGCTTAAGGTGATCCGACCAAGTTGCACTGTAGACCAATATATCATCGAAGAAAACTAAATGAACTTGCGCAAATAAAGTCGAAATACCTCATTCATTGCTGCTTGGAACGTGGACGGTGCATTGCAGAGTCCGAATGGCATGACCAAATATTCATAATGGCCATTGTGTATGCGAAAAGTTGTCTTATGAACATCCTTTGGCGTCATGCGAATCTAGTGATACCCGGCACGCAAATCCAGTTTACTAAAATAATTGGCTCCATGTAACTCGTCGAGCATGTCATCTACAGTAGGTGTCGGAAGCCGCTCATTTACCGTCGCATCGTTTAAGGCTCGATAGTCCGTACAAAACCGCCACGTCCCATCCTTTTCCTTCACCAATAAGACCGGCGAGGAAAAGGGGCTTGAACTAGGACGAATCAATCCTACTGATAGCATCTCCGCCACCTGCCGCTCAATTTCATTTTTGGAAATGAGCATAACGGTAAGGTGCTACGTTAACCACTGTGGTCTCGTCCTTGAGAGTAATATGATGATCACACTCCCTTGTTGGTGGTAACTCCTTAGGTTCAGTCATAATGCCCAAAAACTCCATCAAAAGTCGCTGCATGCCCCCATCGACCTTGTCGGTTCCTTGGTGCCTATCTTTGGTTACCTTGCTGCCACTCCGCTTCATTAGCACAAACGTAGTCGCCCCTTGACGTTAATCTTTAGCTATGGCCACCAAATCAGCTGGTTAAAGCTCCAGCCTCGCTACTGCCCCCCTCAATATGCATCGTTTCCCTTCATACTCAAACTCCATCGTCATCATTCGATAATCCATCAATACGGGTCCCAAGCTCTCTAACCATGGAAGCCCAAGTACCACATCCAGATTATATATTTCCAGCCCATACAATACTATTCGGAACTTAACACCCTGTATCCCAATTACCATAGCATCAAACCGTAGTTGATACATCATACGATCACCGTTGGCGACCTTCACAGAAATTGGGGGAATGTACACTACTGGGAGTTTTAATTCTGCAGCTTGGCTCATGCTCCGTCCCGTCCTCATCGTATACCGGCGGTGACTCCTCTTCTTCTGTAGTGATCAGCAATACCTGTGCATTCTTACATACATGCCTCCGAGTAAATTGCTCGTCGTAATTAAAGCATAAATTCTTTTCTCGACGTGCTTGCATCTCTGCCCACGTTTAGTTGGTGCGTTCGTGCCCAAATTCGGTTTCGGCGCAGCCACAGTACTATTAGTTGTAGTAGCCCCTGATCCCATCAGTCGTGGTTGTGTCCGCGCAGGTGTACTATTAATTCGTTGCTTGTCATTCCTCATTTGTTCATCAGTATATCGAGCCAACTCGATGGCGTGCTCGAGGGTACTCAGTAGAAAATACCTTACCTCACACCCAATATCATCACGCACTCCCGCCATGAAAGAACCCAGCAGTGCCCTGTCTTGCCAATGCGGTAAGCAATTTACTAGCCTTTCAAACTCCGATAGATAGGATCGAAAGGTTCATGTTTGTCGTAGTCTCGCGATCTCCTCGTCTGCTGCCTCCAATTCGGATGTCCCAAAACGCTTTATCAACCCTTTTTCAAACTTCTCCCACTTCATCCGATGGTGCCTCGTACAAAACCATTGCCACCATTGATTTCCTTCTCCGTCGAGGTGGTACGATGCCCATTGAACCCATTTTTCTGATGGGGTCTTTTGCGCACGAAAATATTGACGAGCACGATCCAGCCACACCCGCGGGTCGTCCGCCCCATTGTATTTCGGAAACTCCATTTTTCTCGCGTCATCCCACCTGCTGTGTTTCTTGTTGCTATGTTTAGATCCATCTGAACTCGAATTTTCCTCTGAATCCGACCCTCCCGACTCGCTATTCAATAGCCCAGATGAATGACCCTCATCGCCTGACTCATCCGCAAGCGGATTATTGTCACGCTGCTTCTTCTGTTTCTTGCCCAGACTGGCCGTAACCAATTCCCGCAATTCGTTGATGGATGACTCTAGGGCTTCGAACCGTGTTTTGGTCGCCATAGATTGTGCCAGAAGCGATTGTATGATTAACGATCGCAACTTGGCTCTGATACCAATTGTTGGGATTGCTCGGGGTGCAAACGTTATCAATTGAAATATCAAGCTCGCGATTCTCTTAAAGCTCAAGAACCTTGAACGCATAAGTTGTCTAAAACTCTCCCCATCTCCATTAGAGCCGCTAATGCGATTATATATCCAACCCTAACAACTTTCTCTACTAAACTAGGAAACTACCACCCAACCAGCAATTAAGGAAAATAACATAATAATAAAAAAACTAATAAAATAATGTAAACAAACGTTCAGGTCCAGTAACGTGGGTTGGACCTCCTCTCCCTGCTGGTTCGACGCGGTGCTCGCACGGTTGGTCCATCATGTGGCTCGGTTCCTTCGGGCTCAACAAACCCATTGGTTGAAATCTTGCTCGGTCACATCTAGAAGGTCTGTATTTGATGTAGAAGGATTTGCTGCATAATTGAGTAGGTGAAAGATATGCTCTGGATTTTGCCTCTTGATGCCAGCTCTTCTTCGAGAATTCTATGAACTTGAGTTTAAACAAGGGGTAGAGACCAAGGTGTCTATAAATTGATTATCTTCAATATCTGAATCCAAGAAAAGTTGTCGCCCATTGTAGTGATATAAGGGATGTCTATGTTCTCATTATCCATTTCATTGGATTTTTCATTAATAGGTATTTTTGTTTCTCTAGCTCATACAGTTGCGGCCTCCTCTTCAAGATAAATTTTATCAGGTTCTAAGAAAAACTCAGATTGAATTTCAGTTTGACAGTTTTCTTTATTGGGATATTCTCCATTGGTGTATGAAATAGAAGATTGCTCTTGACTAGTGGATATAGGTGAGAGGATAGTATCCAAACTCTAGTCACTTTCTTGATCTTCGTTGTCATCATTGAAGAATGTTGGTATTCATGGTTGTTGACAAAAGCTGGTTGTTGCTGCTGATTTAATGGTTGCATTGGTTGCTTTAGTACTGGCATGTGCATTCTTGGGTGGTTGGGGAGAAAATTATCAATGCATTTCACACTCATATGACCTAATCTATGGCAGAAACTACAGAAAAACTTTGGGAGATCATCATAAGTTGAAAATAAGCGTCACCTTTCCGTGTGGGAGTATTCTTTTCTTATTCCATCTTACACACATGAGCGACCCAATTCTATTGTTCTATGTGTGACTAACCAGTGAGGCATAAGTCGAGGCGAAATGCTTATTGGTTGATCTCGGGGTTGTTTTCTATCATATGGTATTGGCTTAACACGTTATATTCTCTTTCTCGATAATTAAACTTATTTAAGAATAATGTTCTCTTGTACTTGTAATTTCTTATTATTAAGTGCAGAAATTTTGTGTCTTCATAACTCTTTGGATGCATGCAACTTTGAAGTATATAAGAGCATGAGTAGATTTTGTGGGTATATCTTCTCTAGACCCTCATGAGACTATAGCTCGTCCACTAGGGTCACCTACGATTTCAAAGACTTGTTGCACATACTAAGTGTAATCGTGATTCTTACGAATGTGAGTTAGAATAGTTAGGAGGTCGTTTGTTCGAAGACTAACAAAAGGTAAGTGTGGGAGAATATCATAGTTGCAAAACTTACATAGTCTTAGTGTGAAATCCATTAAGAATATTAGCTATTATTCTTGCATATTACTTGTTATTACATTTTTTTCTATTTTGTAGCATTTGTTAGGACGAATCAACCAAAGAAGTGGAAATAGTTATAAAAGTGTTAAGGAAGTAAACTTTACTAATGGAGAAGGACCAAATACTAATTTTAACTCATCTAATTCCATGATTTCTTCTTATATTCTTATAGGGGACGAAAAGATGAGTTCAATGCAAAAATAATGAGGTCAATCGGATGTCGAATGAAGGAGTTTGAACAAAACAGTATTAGTGCAAAAACATCCAGGAACATATACGGCTAGGTGGAGGGGCATTAGGCATGGACGATTTCCTGGACAAGTTTTTGTCGAAAACACATAATACAGGAGAATCTACGGCTAGGTTCATGGAGGCTAAAACCCTAGCCTATTATGAAGCGATTTTGAGCCAATCTTACTTATCTTATACGGTTAAGTTGTGGGGTATTGAACCTAGCCAAATGTGGGGTTGTTGTTGATGTGAAATTGACTTCTAAAACAAGGAAAAAGAATCCCAAAAGCCATATACTTCTTGAACACTATATAAGAAGACTCCCAAGATAATAAGAAGACACCGTTTATCAGGTTCTGCACTTCGTAGATCTTCTACAAACCTAAGATTTTCCCCTTAGGGGAAGCCATTCTTCTTATTCTTTTGTATATTTTTCATGGGTTTTAGTAAACTCGTGATTAACTAATTTTCCTAGTGGTTGAGGATGTATTAGGAAGACCTAAACACCTAAATCAACCTGGTTAGTTAGTTTTGATGTTAATCATCTCTTTTATCGCTTATTTTCTACTGTTAATATCTTCATGTATGATTGAAGACTTGCTTGTTTAAGTTGCAAATTGAATGATCATATGTTTATATCTAAATTTACATTAGGGTTTGAGATCTGGAATGCTCGAAGAACTCTAATCACAAGTAGCATATAATTGTAGTTATCGACGGGAAGTTTCCATGCGATTATGTGTAAAAGCTTAGCCTAAGTTAAATCTGTGTTGCTCTTGTGTGAGGTTGCTTAGAATAACTTTAATTCACGAAGGTCAATGCTTTCACTAGTTTCAACTTGAGTGTCTCTTCCGCCAGGTTTTTTTAGTGAGAAGGATTCAAGTAGTGGTTATTAGATTCTTGATGATACAAGGAATTTTTACCGAGTGATCCCGCGATGGGATGATCTAGGTTATTGGTATAAAAAATGATTAAATGTTATTATAATCGATTAACAAGCAGGTTTGGAGATGGAAGATGAAATCATTAACCAATACTCTCTCACCTTGTTCACAACCATTATTTACTTTTTTTTATTAATATAATTTAGTTTAATTCACTACAACCCCCTTTTTGGTTACATAACAAATAACAATTACACATCTTCTCGTGGAAACGATCCTTACTTCCGCTACATTACTTGTTAGTATTAATGAAAAATATCTTAATTAATTTGTTGCACTTATAGCACACATCAGAGAAACCAAATTCTTGGATCACTGTTATGAAGGAAAAGTATTACCCAAAAACCGACATTCTTCATGTAAAACCAAAACTACATGATAGATAGATATGGAAAGAAATACTCTATGGAGAACAACAAATTAAAAAAAATGTCTTTTAGGAAATAGGAAATGGAATGATGACTGACATTTTGGATGACTACTGGATTCCAGACACAAAACCCCATATAGCTAGGCCACCTGACACCAAAAATGAAATACAAAAAGTGAACCGGCTAATGACCTAACACAAAACTTGGGACATTACAAAACTTGCAGCTTTCTTTGAACAAATAATAGTCTCGACTCTGAATGAACAAGATACACCATATTTGACTTTCCTCTTTTAAGAGTTGCTTTCAAATCTAAGATTGTTTCTTTTTCTGCAGAGTCATGATTTTGTTAACAACATTATCATGCCAGTCCATGTACATGGCCGGTTTCGGTTCGGTTTTCAGCCAAACCAAAACCGAAACCGTTAATGTCGGTTTCTAAAAATCTTACCATTACCGAACCGTTAACTATCGTTTCGGTTTCTATGTTTTAACCGGTTTCAGTTTTTTCAGTGGGTTTCCGTTAACCGATTGTTATGTCAGTTTTCTGAAACTAACAGTTCAAATCTTAAAAAAAACAGATCACAGTTCAAAGATTTTTAAACCTACCTACAGACATTTATATTTCATACACATTCAAAATTCATAAACATTCCGAAACACAACATAAACATTACATCTTCATTTAGTTTCACCAAAAACTTTAAAAAAACAAAAATACTAGTCATACTAGATAACCGGTTTTCCATGGTAATTCGGTCGATTTTGAGCACAAACCAAAACCGAAACCGTTTATCGGTTATTGATTTTTTTTACCAAAACCCCTCCACTACTAATCGGTTCGGTTCGATTTCATCCTAATCGGTTCGGTTCGATCCGGTTTTAGCAGAAAATCATTACCATGGACAGCCCTAAGCCCATCGTGCTGCTGTGTGTTTTACTATTTTACCACAACATTACCACACAAACCAAAATAGAGAGGCTCAATATATTTATCATAATCCAAACATGTAAAAACGAACAGAACTCTTGGCCAAAAAAAATTAAACGAGAGCTTCTCTCCTCTATCTCTCATTCTCCTTTTTTTTTTCCTATTCCTCTATGGATGAGTAATCCCTTAGCTTGTATTTGGGTTTTGGATCATGAGCTATGAGGCACGGACCTAAGTGATTTAGATTGGCATGGATGTGATGTGCTTTTATTTTTCTGTTTTTTAGGGTTTTTTTTTTATTTTGCGTTCTCCTTTAAGATCAGTATGAAAGTAAGTTGTCAAAAACGGGAACTTCTCTGGGATCGGGTGTTTTTCTTCTCTTCCATCTATCTTCTCTTTTAAGGTTGTTGATTGGTACTGCAGCATATGGTATAACAACAACATGAGATTTCCTGCAAATGTTTTTGTTTTAAATGGGGTTTGTTATGAGGTTCAGATTGGTAGGGAGAGTGGGATGTTGTTCTTACAAAAAAAAAAACCTTCCCGTGGTATTCTTTTGTTTTTGGTTGCTCTAAAATGTCTACAATTTTCACATTATGATTTCAAATTTCATAGAACTAACCCATAAGTAATATAACTTGCTTATCTAGTGTTTGATGAAATGCTGGAACATGATGTTGTATCTTTCACTATGTCAATTGCGGGTTTCTTTAGGTTGTTGTTTGGTTTGAATGGAATTTTTATACTTTTCTATAGTCATTTTGAGTTGGATTTGTTGAGAGCCATCTTCACCTCCGTCAGGGTCGGCTATTACCTTCTTCTTTTTTTCGGCTTTGAGTTCTTAGTGTGTGATCGATGAATGATCTAGTTAGGGTTATTATTGTTGTTTTGAAGTCCGATCCGTTGAGATCGTTTTGATTAACTCATGTTTGGTTGATTTTTACTGTCGGCTTGAGTTCGGTTTTAGTTTCTTCTTATCCCCCTCTTTGATTTACGGTTGTTTTCTACCGGCTAAAGAGCCTGCCTTGTTGTCTTTTTGATATCCTACACCACCTTATGAGTTAGAATTATGTTTTCTTTCTTCCAAAACTTTCTTTTAAATTCTGTCGTATTGTTCTAACCTGCTGTACCCTGCCATTCGTTGCTTAAAATTCGAAAACTTAAAGATATTTCTTTTACTCTTAAATTTCAGAAACCAAATGAGGCTTCATGTTATTTTTGTTTAGCATAGCTGGGCATGTCTTTGTTCTGCACGGCTTTAAATATTTCTCTGTAGATCTCTCTCAACACATTTGTGTTGTTGCTTATGGCAATCGAAAAAGGAGAGAGATTTTTTTTAAAAAAATATTTATTTTTTGGTGGAAATGTAGATTATCTTGTGTTGTTGTATTTTCTTGTTTCAATTGCATCTTATTTGGTCAGAAGAGTTTAGAATAAACAAAACTAGTGTTTAAGAAAATAATTTGAAAACCTTCCTCTTATTCAGTCATCCATTCAACTTTCTTTTTGGTTCTAACAACTAATGTTAAAATGTAAGGTCAGTTTGTATATGTTTTGTTAAGATCCATGGGGTTTCTTTCAAATAAGGTTTCTAACTGTTTTTCGTCTATGGCTTCTTAGTAAGATCGAGTTATTTTTATTTATAAAAAAGAAAAAAAGAAAATTTAGCTATGTATCCTTTAATTTGCTCCTTATTGTCACATCCTTGCCTATAAGATTCTCATGTCTACACCTATGCTCCGCTGATCCTACAAAACCTAAAGGCTGGCTAATTCTCTTTGTGGTTATTCTTATCCTCTCCAAGTTTTCAGTAATCTGTCTCCAAGGCCATTTGTTCTCTGCAAGCAAAGAAGAGTTCCTTCATATTTGTGGTTGGATAAACAGGGGCATATCTCTTTCATTGTGCTCTATAATTTTATTGTTTAAATATTTTCGGCTTTTCTTTTCGATGTATATAAATCAGGTTCACTAGTTTACCGCTTATAAATTACCTGTTTATAATGTCAGTCAGTTGTTTCCTTATTTAAAAAAGTTTGATATATGGGCTCCAAAATCCTGGATGGGCTTTTATAATAAGACGAAATAAAGACATTTTGAAGTAAAACTCAAAAACCCTTTATCCATAATATTTTTACATGCCTAAACCACCCCTGATTAGTTAATCTTAATTACACTAATTAATTAATAAATTAAGCTAATCATGATTAATTAAACATAAATTTGTACTTAAAAAAATGAATTCAATTCTTTTTTTTGGATTTGTGTTTTGTGAGAAGAAAAACTAGATGAAATTTAAGAAAATTTTGTCGTTTTTTTTTAACCCTATATTTTGATTCAATCAACCTTAGTAGCATTGAGTATACTTCTAGCTTAAACTCTTGATCTTTTTATGGCTCAAATTTGATGAAATCACGATTTGGAAGATGGGTTTTTTGTTATTTAGAGAAATTTACGGTTGGGTTTCATGTCGAACCCAACCTTAACCCTAAAAACACCGAAGAACACCATTTTTGCCCAGATTTACGGTTGGGTTTTCAACCAAACCCAACCGTAACTTGAAGAACAATAATGAACACCATTTTTGCCCAAATTTACGGTTAGGTTTTCACAAACCCAACCGTAACAAATCTTTAAACCCCAATCGTAAAATTAGACAAATATATTTTAAGATTTTTTTAATTTTTATTTGTAGAGAATTGAAAGACGAAGCTAACCCAAAAAAATGAGGTCAATCGGACATCGTATGAAGGAGTTATGATCAAAACGGTGAAATCTATTTGTATCCAGGAATAGTTACGGTTGGGTTCGCCAATAAACCCAACCGTAAATCTGAGATTTTTGGGCTTCATTGAGCCCAAATTTACGGTTGGGTTTATTGGCGAACCCAACCGTAAATATTTCTGAATACAAATAGATTTCATTGTTTTGATCATAACTCCTTCATAACCCAACCGTAATATGAAGAACAAACCTTGCCCAGATTTACGGTTAGGTTTTCAACCAAACCCAACCGTAACTAACTTTTAAACTCCAATCGTAAAATAAGATAAATATATTTTAAGATTTTTTAATTTCTATCTTGTAGAGAATTGAAAGACGAAGCTAACCCAAAAAAATGAGGTTAATCGGACATCGTATGAAGGAGTTATGATCAAAACGGTGAAATCTAT